>CM056195.1:87298683-87571041 GCA_029692085.1 Gymnothorax javanicus
CGATCGTCTGATGATTGTCAGGCTAGACCTCTAGTCGTGTGGTGGAATTTTGCTCCTGCATAAAGTACTTATGAGCAACGCCAAGAAACGGAATTGCTAGATCTATACAAATATATATACGGTAAAATAATAACAATTATATTTCAAGTTTCAATGGAATTTAAGAAATTTTTCCTAGTTCGGCTGACACCTGCCAAATTCATTAGGACATACCATCCGTATGTTTGCAAAAAGGGCCAACGGTAGTCGGTACAGACCCGCCCATACTTTTACCTGTGATAGAATGAGACGAGAGGCTAATAATACCACTGCCTTACCTTTAGCATACAGGCTAGAGATGAGGGTCCGTGCCCGTAGCCACTGCCCTAACAGTAAGAACCTGGTTTTATTATGCAGCCTCATTGCTGTGATATTGATCACATAACACTGAAACTTAACAGCGACCCTCTGGATTCAAACATGCCGTTTTTGATATCTAGCTAAATGCATCATAAACTGTTCTCGTTTTTTACTATAATCAAAACTAACCGAAGAGAAAAATGCTCCAACAAATTACACGGGAGTGAGTCACTTTTGACCAGCGATTAATGAACACATTGAACCATCGCCTTTAGCGTACATTCCATCTATTACAAATTTTACTAACTTTATTTACCGGGGGAAACTGACTTTACTTGGAGAAAGTTGCGTGGCTAAGTGGCTCCACTCTGCTGGGCTGCACGCAGACTCCAACATGTGTCCATGCCAACTGATGCATGCTAGTGATGAGCAGGAGGCTCGTCACGCAGACTTAGCGCGTTTGATGCAGGACCGTAGCTAAGTATTTGAGAAGCCGAATATTATATTTACATTTGTATATTTTTTTGGTGAATACATCTTTTATTTCAATGCTTTGAGGGGCTTTTAGACATAGTGGTGATTTGTTTTACAAGTATAGTTTTGAGAACTTTAAAGTTAGGGGGGCAGCTAGGGGGGCAAGGCTTGACAGTGGGGGGGCAGTTTCCCCCCTCTGCCCCCCTGTAGATCCGCCCCTGTTATTAGAAAACCCTTCTGCAAATGTGTTGCACAGCTGAAAACCGTTGAACTAATAAGGAGCAAAAAGGGAGCATGGCATTCTTGAGGTTGGTTTAGTACCTGAAGCATCAGCAGTTGTTTGTTTGTTTACAGGCTCAAAATGGCCAGAAAGAAAGAACTTCCTTTAGAGACCCGTCAGTCTATTGTTGTGCTTAGAAAAGAAGGCTATTCAATGCGAGAAATTGAAAACTTAAAATCTCTTACCATGCTGTCAACTACTCCCTTCAGAGAGCAGCACAAACTGGCACTAACAAGGGCAGAAAAAAGGAGTGGGAGGCCCCGATGCACAACTGTGCAAGAAGACAAATATCTGAGAGTGTGTAGTTTAAGACAAAGACGCCTCACAGGTTGTCAACTAGCAGCTGCGCTAAATAGTTCCCGTCAAACACCAGTTTCAGTATCAACAGTGAAGGTGGGGTTTTTTTTTTGATGAAGGCAAAGTTTGAAGTACACATTCATCATTTTCCATTAAAATCATTATTTCTAACTCAGACAATGTCAGCATGTTCTGTTCATTTGCTATATTTCCTATTCAGACTAATTTCATGTGTGTTTCCATGGAAAACGAGAAAATTTCCAAGTGATCCCAAACTTTTGAGCGGTAGTGTATGTCACTGAGTCAGAGTACAACCCCAATTCTGAAATTGTTGGGACAAAGTGTAAATTGTGAATTAAATCAAAACGCAATGACTTTCAGATCACACCAGCCAGTATTTTATTCACAATAGAACAGAGATAACATAGCAAATGTTGAAACTGAGAAATTTTACAATTTTATCCATAAAATGAGCTCATTTCAAATTTGATGACTGCTACAGCTCTCAAAAAAGTTGGGACAGGGGCCTGTTTACCATGGTGTAGCATCCCCTCTTCTTTTCACATGGAGTTGAGGCATTTGGGCATTGATGAGACAAGTGTCTTGAGTTTAGCCATTGGAATTTGATCCCTCTCTTGTTTAATACAGGCTTCCAGCTGCTAGAGAGTTTTGGGTCTCCTTTGACGGACTTTTCGTTTAATTATGCACCAAATGTTGTCAACCGGTGAAAGATCAGGACTGCAGGCAGGCCAGTTCAGCACATGGACTCTTCTACTACGAAGCCATACTGTTGTAATAGCTGCAGTATGTGGTTTTGCATTGTCCTGCTGAAATAAACAAGGCCTTCCCTGGAATAGATGTCATCTGGAGGGGAGCATATGTTGCTCTAAAACCTTTATATACCTGGAAAAGGAGAAAAAACTGGAGCACTCGGATAACAAAAAGCCTTTTAATATTTAATCAGGGAAAAGACTTAGTCTTTTCTTTAGTCTTTTCTCTGATTCATTACTATTAAGGTTTTTTGGTATCCGAAAGTGCTCCAGTTTTTTTCCTTTCCATAAATTTATTGTCCGAGACTGAGAAGCACCGGATCTAAGCCTTCACCAGCAGATGCGCGAGGATTCTTCATTTATAACCTTTATATACCTTTCAACATTCATGGTGCTTTTTTAAAACATGTAAGTGCCCCACACCATATGCACTAATGCATCCCCATACCATCAGAGATGCTGGCTTTTGAACTGAAAGCTGATAACAGGAGGGGTGGTCTTTCTCTTCTTTAGCACGGAGGACACGACGCCCATGATTTCCAACAAGGATGTCAAATTTGGACTGTCTGACCACAGGACACTTTGCCACTTTTGCGACAGTCCATTTTAAATGAGCCTTGGCCCACAGAACACGGCGGGCGCTTCTGGATCATGCTCAACAATGGCTTCCTTTTTGCATGATAGAGTTTTAGGTGGCATCTGTGGATGGCACAGCGGACTGTGTTTATGGACAGTGGTTTCTTGAAGTATTCCTGGGTCGACACTTCTGGAGTAATTCAGTAACCACTTTGCACCAGATTACATAAAATAATGACAGGGCCTAAACACGGATGAACCTGGATGATCAGTTTCAACTTTTCATTGTCAGGGCTATTAGTGCTTTTAGGTTGTGTAATGTGCTGCTTTTAAATGTAAAACCCTGCTAGGCTGCATGACATGTGCACAAATCATGCAGCTGACAACAGAACAATGAGTTCTGACAGCGATGCCTGACTAATTTTGTGTTCTTTGTATGATGTGAAAAAGTACACAGTTGTGTAATTAATAGTCCTAATTAGTTTTATAGATACTAAGTTTCAACAGAATACTTCTCATTTTATTCCCAGTTTCCCTTTTTCCGGATGCACTGTATTATTATGCCTTCCAAGATGTAGCAGAGTGAATATTTAGGCCTAATGAAATAAAAGTACCTCAAAATAAATTCAGCAAAGTACTTAAGTCACAGTCCAGGACTGATATTGGCCATCTCTTTTAAGAGAGCTTCATACGACGATTGTTGTGCTGTGCAGCAAAATCTCACAAACATATCCAAATCTAGCTGTTTTGCACGCTGTTTCAATACTGAGAACAGCTAGATTTCTAAGACGATCGTCTGATGATTGTCAGGCTAGACCTCTAGTCGTGTGGTGGAATTTTGCTCCTGCCGCAAGTACTTATGAGCAACGCCAAGAAACGGAATTGCTAGATCTATACAACATATATACGGTAAAATAATAACAATTATATTTCAAGTTTCAATGGAATTTAAGAAATTTTTCCTAGTTCGGCTGACACCTGCCAAATTCATTAGGACATACCATCCGTATGTTTGCAAAAAGGGCCAACGGTAGTCGGTACAGACCCGCCCATACTTTTACCTGTGATAGAATGAGACGAGAGGCTAATAATACCACTGCCTTACCTTTAGCATACAGGCTAGAGATGAGGGTCCGTGCCCGTAGCCACTGCCCTAACAGTAAGAACCTGGTTTTATTATGCAGCCTCATTGCTGTGATATTGATCACATAACACTGAAAACTTAACAGCTAACCCTCTGGATTCAAACATGCCGTTTTTTGATATCTAGCTAAATGCATCATAAACTGTTCTCGTTTTTTACTATAATCAAAACTAACCGAAGAGAAAAATGCTCCAACAAATTACACGGGAGTGAGTCACTTTTGACCAGCGATTAATGAACACATTGAACCATCGCCTTTTAGCGTACATTCCATCTATTACAAATTTTACTAACTTTTATT
The DNA here is from genome assembly GCA_029692085.1 of Gymnothorax javanicus. Taxonomy (NCBI): domain Eukaryota; kingdom Metazoa; phylum Chordata; class Actinopteri; order Anguilliformes; family Muraenidae; genus Gymnothorax; species Gymnothorax javanicus. The sequence goes on from CM056195.1 coordinate 87,302,865, forward strand.
TACCGGGGAAACTGACTTTACTTGGAGAAAGTTGCGTGGCTAAGTGGCTCCACTCTGCTGGGCTGCACGCAGACTCCAACATGTGTCCATGCCAACTGATGCATGCTAGTGATGAGCAGGAGGCTCGTCACGCAGACTTAGCGCGTTTGATGCAGGACCGTAGCTAAGTATTTGAGAAGCCGAATATTATATTTACATTTGTATATTTTTTTGGTGAATTCATCTTTTATTTCAATGCTTTGAGGGGCTTTTAGACATAGTGGTGATTTGTTTTACAAGTATAGTTTTGAGAACTTTAAAGTTAGGGGGGCAGCTAGGGGGACAAGGCTTGACAGTGGGGGGGCAGTTGCCCCCCTCTGCCCCCCTGTAGATCCGCCCCTGTTATTAGAAAACCCTTCTGCAAATGTGTTGCACAGCTGAAAACCGTTGAACTAATAAGGGAGCGCAAAAGGGAGCATGGCATTCTTGAGGTTGGTTTAGTACCTGAAGCATCAGCAGTTGTTTGTTTGTTTACAGGCTCAAAATGGCCAGAAAGAAAGAACTTCCTTTAGAGACCCGTCAGTCTATTGTTGTGCTGAGAAAAGAAGGCTATTCAATGCGAGAAATTGAAAACTTAAAATCTCTTACCATGCTGTCAACTACTCCCTTCAGAGAGCAGCACAAACTGGCACTAACAAGGGCAGAAAAAAGGAGTGGAGGCCCCGATGCACAACTGTGCAAGAAGACAAATATCTGAGAGTGTGTAGTTTAAGACAAAGACGCCTCACAGGTTGTCAACTAGCAGCTGTTTTTAAATAGTTCCCGTCCAAACACCAGTTTCAGTATCAACAGTGAAGGTGGGGTTTTTTTTTTTTGATGAAGGCAAAGTTTGAAGTACACATTCATCATTTTCCATTAAAATCATTATTTCTAACTCAGACAATGTCAGCATGTTCTGTTCATTTGCTATATTTCCTATTCAGACTAATTTCATGTGTGTTTCCATGGAAAAACGAGAAAATTTCCAAGTGATCCCAAACTTTTGAGCGGTAGTGTATGTCACTGAGTCAGAGTACAACCCCAATTCTGAAATTGTTGGGACAAAGTGTAAATTGTGAATTAAATCAAAACGCAATGACTTTCAAATCACACCAGCCAGTATTTTATTCACAATAGAACAGAGATAACATAGCAAATGTTGAAACTGAGAAATTTTACAATTTTATCCACAAAATGAGCTCATTTCAAATTTGATGGCTGCTACAGCTCTCAAAAAAGTTGGGACAGGGGCCTGTTTACCATGGTGTAGCATCCCCTCTTCTTTTCACATGGAGTTGAGGCATTTGGGCATTGATGAGACAAGTGTCTTGAGTTTAGCCATTGGAATTTGATCCCTCTCTTGTTTAATACAGGCTTCCAGCTGCTAGAGAGTTTTGGGTCTCCTTTGACGGACTTTTTCGCTTTTTAATTATGCACCAAATGTTGTCAACCGGTGAAAGATCAGGACTGCAGGCAGGCCAGTTCAGCACATGGACTCTTCTACTACGAAGCCATACTGTTGTAATAGCTGCAGTATGTGGTTTTGCATTGTCCTGCTGAAATAAACAAGGCCTTCCCTGGAATAGATGTCATCTGGAGGGGAGCATATGTTGCTCTAAAACCTTTATATACCTGGAAAGGAAAAACTGGAGCACTTTCGGATAACAAAAAGCCTTTAATAGTATTTAATCAGGAAAAGACTTAGTCTTTTCTTTTTTAGTCTTTTCTCTGATTCGTATTTTATTAAAGGCTTTTTGGCATCCGAAAGTGCTCCAGTTTTTTCTCCTTTTCCATAAATTTATTGTCCGAGACTGAGAAGCACCGGATCTAAGCCTTCACCAGCAGATGCGCGAGGATTCTTCATTTATAACCTTTATATACCTTTCAACATTCATGGTGCTTTTTAAAACATGTAAGTGCCCCACACCATATGCACTAATGCATCCCCATACCATCAGAGATGCTGGCTTTTGAACTGAAAGCTGATAACAGGAGGGGTGGTCTTTCTCTTCTTTAGCACGGAGGACACGACGCCCATGATTTCCAACAAGGATGTCAAATTTGGACTCGTCTGACCACAGGACACTTTGCCACTTTGCGACAGTCCATTTTAAATGAGCCTTGGCCCACAGAACACGGCGGCGCTTCTGGATCATGCTCAACAATGGCTTCCTTTTTGCATGATAGAGTTTTAGGTGGCATCTGTGGATGGCACAGCGGACTGTGTTTATGGACAGTGGTTTCTTGAAGTATTCCTGGGTCCATTTAGTAATGTCAATGACAGAATCATGCCGGTAAGTGATGCACTGGCGTCTGAGGGCCCGAAGATCACAGTCATCCAGTAAAGGTCTTCGGCCTTGTCCCTTATGCACAGAGATTTTTCCAGTTTCTCTGAATCTTTTGATGATGTTATGCACTGTCGATGATGAGACCTTCAAAGCCTTTGCAATTTGACGTTGAGGAACATCGATTTTACAGGTTTTACAGGTTGGAGAGCCTCTGGCCATCTTTACTTCTGAGAGACCCAGCATCTCTAAGACATCCCTTTTATAGCCAATCATGTTACACACCTGATGCCAGTTAACTTAATTACTTGCTAAATGTTCTTTCAGTGGATTCTCTGGTATATTAATTGCTTTTTTAGCCCTTTTTTGCCTGTGCCCCACCTTTTTTGAGACCTTTTGCAGCCAGAAAATTTGAAATGAGCTCATTTTGTGGATAAAAATGTAAAATGTCTAGTTTCAACATTTGAAATGTTATTTATTTTCTATTGTAAATAACATATTGGCTCGTGATCTGAAAGTCATTGCGTTTTGATTTTATTCACAATTTACACTTCGTCCCAACTATTTCGGAATCGGAGTTGTAAATGAAGATGGAACGCAGATAAATGAAAGATCTCATTTTGCACCTAACAAAGTTTTACTTCTATCCCTTGTGAACTTATTTAGTTGCTGTCAGAAACCTGTAAAAAATTACTGCACAGAATCTCATTATTATCTCTGCCAAAGTTTATTCTGATCAAGTAAATCAGAGCAAAATTAGAGAGGAATGTCTAGGTGGCTTCTCCAATTTCGCAATTCAGGTATCTCGTGTGCCATTTCAGATTTCTCAGATACCATACTGCAAAACTCATTTAATTTCACTTATATGTCACGACAGGCATACACTCCATCCAAATATAACCACTTTTTAATTTTTAGAATTTAAAAAAATTTACTTTCATTATTTCTGCCAGTTTTGTAGCCTATATAATTTTCTATTCAAAAATAATTCATTTAAAGAAAATGAAGTTTGACTCCACTGGAACAGATTTATTAAAACAAAAACAAATAAATAAAATTATAAATACAAAGGCAATGTTAAAAAATGGTAAAGAAAAGTAAAAAGAACGAAATCCCCAGCGATTATTTATAGAAGAAAACTGTGATTATTTCCCTAGAAAACGTGTCCAGGCCAGGATTTGAATCCTGAAAGTCTACACCACAGTGCTGCATTCTAACCACTTGGCCACACTAACTGCCTACTGGTACTAGGTCAAATTGCCTATATAATGAATGGATCAAGAAAACACATACACATTCTTTCAAACACATTCTGACACAAAAATTCTGTCAAAAAACGACTTTGAAAATGAATGTTTAATATTTAGTGGATAATTATTCAGACAATACCACAAACTAGTTATGCGTTTATATTATATTTTATTGCGCTACTCAAGTACATGCAAATAGCCCATGGACTCAGTTTGATGCACTGGGAATGCAAGGCTCTAGCTCAGGTTTTGTTTGTGCGATTAAGGTGGTTTAGAGTTCGTTGGAAACATCAGAACCCATATAATCAAATGGCTACTGGCATAGTCTTGCTGACAGCATCACTAGCCAATCACAGAGAGGAAAATACATTGCAAGCAAGCTGAATGCTAAGGAGCTGAGATCTTTGAAGCAATGCCCTGGGAAAAAACATGCTAGGATACCGGCAGATCTAGTTCTGTTATAACACGGACACATTGACCTAACAATAGCGAGCGCAGATCTACCCTCGAACAGTTTTTTATTCCAAAATATCAAAGGTAAGAAATTTTTTTTGCTCATCTCTGTAGATTGTAAAAATTGTATGCCTGCTGTTCTTTGAGTGTGGTGTCAGTTTAAAATAGCAAGGCTCATATCGTTGGATTCTGTGGACTTTCCTCTTTCATTTGGGGTATTGTTAGTATGCATAGCACAAATTTAGTGGAAATGCTAGCGACTCAGCGCTGATATAATTTTATCCTATGTTTTGTTACATGGTTGTCTACTTGCTTGTTGCTTGAATTGTGTTCGGTTGAGGTAAAAATGGTCAACATGAGCTTTTTGCAGAGTTTCTTTGCGTAAAGTGGATATGCCGCATGACAATGTTGCAATTAGGAAACATGTTGTTTTTGTTGTGCGTCACCACCGCCCCGGTACCGGGGGCGTTCGGGTTTAAGGGGTTAAAACCTTTAATCTAATTTAGATCAATTTTTTATAATCCTCCAGGAGAAAAACGCTACTACTGAAGATGGAATTCAGAGAATGTTTAGATTTAATTTCTAATGAATTATTCAGGTTGTCCTCACAACCTCGTATTGTGGCGCTGTTACATCTTTGTCGCTATCACTGCTCAATCATTATTGGCAACGTATTGATATTTATTTTTAAAAAATGAATTGTGTGATTCTTAATTTGCAGAGTTTTCGGGAACAGGTTGTGTGTTATCCAGCCTTAAAGCTTGGGTGCCTGTCTACTTGGGCATCATCCCTCATCCTACAAAGCCAATTTTTCCAAGACATTATGGTGCCCTGAAAAAAGGGGTAAAATGGTGCCCAAAATTTAGAAAGATACCCCTAAAAATTGCTATCGGAAGTTGTGGAATACGTTTGATAATGTCTTTTTTTTTTCAATTATAATGTAATTAGGAATATATGCATGTATTTTGTGCATGTCCGTGAAAGATAAAATGAGTCATGTTACTAAAAATAATTCTTGACAATCTTTTATTCAAATTAATATTTTTTGCAGTAGATATTGGGGTGAGACATTTACAGAACAGAAATCTTTCTACATGATCTCAAGATAAACATCCTGTGTTGTCGTGCGCACCCTGGGGTAATGGTAAAATTTTATGCACTCTGACGAGAAGTTAAAGGTCAGTGAGTTAGTTCATTGAAAGAATGATTTACAATTTATCAAGACTTGCAGCATTTAAAAACTCAACATAAGCCTGAAATGGGATGTGGGGGAGGAAAGAGGAGGGCAGGTGGCTGGTAATATGCTGCCGATGTGGCAGTTTTTCTTTATTCCGAGGGCGCTCGCAAGGTTGAGAAAATAATGGCCCTCATCACTCGCTGTCAGACATAAACCTCCTTCAAACACAGACACAGGCTTTACTTCCCTGTGAATCACAACACCCCAGTGGGTGGATATCAGAGAAAAGAGCCTATATGTTATAATCTCCCACTCCCACCATCCAAAGCAAACAGTAAATTTGTCATAAAACCATGCAGTTTGACCACAAAGCCATTTAGGGTGTTCAGTGCAAAACCTGCAGCACAAGGAAAAACACTGCAGCCCAAAGTTCAGCCAAGTCTCAACCCATGTATGAAGCCCAATGCACAACCATTTTTGACTAGTAATCATAACCCTTTCCATTTTTTGCTCAGTGAAAAAAACCACTGAGGACACATTTTCTACACCTCTTAAAATATGCAGTCATCGTAAAATAATAATAGTCAACAACACCAATTTGCACCCAGTATGCTACAAACTTTTTAAAGTTTTACCCCTCCTCTCCAAGGTTGTTACGTGGGCCAGCCATTTTCTTGGCCATAACTTCACTGGATCAATGAACTTTCGTGCTCTTGTCCAGTGGAGAGCTCGGTTTTATGAAATGTCCATGACACAGGCAGGGAGAGCCTGGGGTCCATGATCTGGCCACATCACTACAGTTCATACTAAAACTTGTCTTCAGTCCTAGCAGCTGAAGCCTTTGTAGATATGCCTGTAGTTGAACAGAAAGGACATTTATAGCAGTATTAGATCCTTTTTTAAAAAAAAATTTGACATCCCCAATCCCACCCAAATCTGGAATGCGCAAGTAGCGAACTATGTTCACAACCATGCCCGTATGTGACCCCATGCAGCCATCTCCTGAGAGTGAAGACAATTCGCAGCTCTCCTCTGAAGCATGTGCCTGTCAGCTGCTGCTTCTTTCTATACTCATAGCTCGAAGGTTTGCAAGTTCAGAACGAGGTTGGAGGATACCCGAACATGAACAAGCTAAGAATTTTACTGACGAGCGCTCGGCTGGCCAACAGCAGGCGCTTCAGCAACGAACAATGCTGTAATTCAATAATCCCAACCTGGCAGTCCCTCCCAATTTATTTCCCTGCAGCGTGAAGCCAATTGTTTGCTGCTCTGAAAAGGCTTCCGACCACTGCCAGCACTGGTATGACCAGGGCTCGAGCCCGGGTCGTGGCGGTCACTACTGCTCTGCAATGCGGTGCTTTAAAGGGGCTATGTCAATAGCTGATAGATATATAGATAGATATATAATGTAATGGCCAATGCTAGACTCTCCCGTGGCCCAAGGAAAAGATAAGTTTCGCGACCAAACTGCGCATGCCCAGCTATGGACATACACCTTTAAGTGAGTGAGCTAACTGGGTAACCATCAGATCTATTTTCACTCAGACACAGATGCCAGGGGAAGGATCCAGCCCCAATGTGACAATGCTAAATTTGGAAACAGATGACAGGGAAAGGTGGATTTACCTGGCTGGGACTACCTGTCCTTGGAGGTAGTTACTAGTTTGAGTAATTATCATTTGATAAGATCCAAGGAGGAATTAGCTTGTATAGAACCAACAGCTTTTGAAGAAATACCACAAGTCCACAAGACCATTTTTGTCAATGTTTGAATTTACAAGCAAAAGACAAAGCTACTATCTTTGTTGGAAATGGCTCTGTTCTGGAAGTACTCTAGCCTTCCACGAAAGCTTATGTTTATACTGCTGGGAGGCTAGCTTCAAAACCACCTCCAGGCAGCACACACTGAACAGATCCAACAGCAATTGCTCGTTATTGATTTTATAGTTTTTCTCAGTTGCTTTTGCACATTTCTCAGACCCGCATTGAACGTCTCAAAACTATTCATTCAATCTCCACATCATCTCATCACTTTTTTCACATCAAAAAAGTGGTTTCTTCTTCTTTCGAACTATTTGCAAATGCTGTGGTACATTCATACAAACGACTATGTACAATTATCTGCTGTTTTGACAATATAGGAAACGATTATGACGTTGATCAAAACATTTTGTACTATTTTCTTTTGGATATTTTTACCCCCAAAACATCTTGCCATCATTTCATCTTATAAGTCATTACATGCAAATGATTGAATTAGTTGTCATAATCTTTTGTAAAACATATGAATTTTTTTTGACATTGCTCATGGATCTTTTTTTTGAAATGTCCCCAGAATTGATGAGATTGCTCTCACATGAATCTTGGCCTACACAAACATCTAGGGAAGGTTTGAAGTGTATGATCAACAAATGATTAATCAGTTCTCTAATGCCCCATTTCCACGACTTGGTACCGGCTCTACTCTACTCTACCCGCCTTTTTGCTTTTTGATAAGGAAAAAATACCTGGCCCTTGGTACCTAGTACCGCCTTTTCTGGTACCTGCTCTCCTTGTGTTCCAAAGAAAGCCGACCAGATACTAGGAGGTACAAAAATGTGACGTGACAACACTGCAGCCCACTGATTGGTCAGAAAAAATAGTCACTGCATCATTGCCCTCTTGTGTCTCTTTGAGCAACCAGTGTCGTCTCGTCTTCTGAGCTCTGATGTTGAATTTCCGGTGCCAATTATAGTAATAATCAAGTGGCAATTGAAGACACGGCTTCTCTCCCTTATGCGATCTAACAGCGTCAAAATAATGGGCTACATTCAATACAGAAAAAATAATGTAATTATAATTAGGTCTATGCACTGGCACTCAGTGACGGTAATTTTTTCCAGCGAAAGAGGCACTTCAGTCAGATCTCCTCAGCGAATGAAGGTAATTTTGGTGGCAAGTACGTGGTGTCGTTCGTTTACGTTTTCCAATTAGACAGCCGTATTTTTTTTTTTACTGCAAGTTGCGGTGACCATGCTGCAAAAACAGGTGTACGTATTTGTCAAAGCTCAAACCCATCCCTTAAATTACCATTACAGAAACTGTGAAAACTCTCAACATTATCAGGTGTGGTCATTTTTCATTCATAACGCATACCTCTCAAATCTCACGCATTCGGCGTGAGTTTTAGTGGCATATTTACGTTACCCTGCTGTAGTCAGCAATTATTCAATCAACACATTTGTAAGGGATTCTTGCGCAGAATTGAAGTCCTTGTGCATGGAGGTTTATCAGTTTCACGTGCGTTACGGTGGATTTCAACACAAGCAATTGAAACCTGTTTATGACTCCGGACTTCTCGCGCTTTTGTTTACTCAGGGGTTGGAAGTAATGCATGTGTTTCATGATCATATAAATTGTTTAAATGAAATAAAATTATTGGAAGCAATGGAATTGCATGAAGATGTTTCTTGACAAAATCTTTCACATTGTAATCTCTTTATTTTTAATCGGTTGCATGAGTGGGTGCTGCTGCTCATCCCTGCATGAGTAGTATGTAACAAGCAGAGTGTACGTGTGTTGTGTACTCGCCTGCAAAGACGCTTCATACTACCTGACTGCCCTGAAATGAGCGGTCAAAAACTGACCATTGTCTTTAGACCAGGTTTTTGTTAGTCATTAGCGCAATCACTTTTTACAGTCTCAAGATAGGAATGCGCTTGACGACACTTCATTTTAAGACCAACACAACCATTCCATTCACTCTGACGGTTAGATAGAGACGTCAACCACGTGGAAAACAAAGGACCCAGAAATGACGTCACATCCATCCAGGTTCCATTTCTGGAGAGGCCGTCATCATTAAAGAAAATGGTTAAAGTTGAAAGTGCTTTGACAAGGATGTTGTCCATTGTCAATGAATTGTAAGATAAAATAAGAAAAAATTTATTGTCCCAAATGGGAAATTTGTCTTGGGCACATAGTCCGACATAGCTGCATAGCAGATACAACGTAACATATACAGTCATGACACATAGTATACAATCTTTTAGTACCGAGAGGACAACCATATGGTACACAAGGACATCAACTTAAGAGACATGATCATACATTCAGGACAACTGGGCAAAGTAAATAAAGTAACTTTGTCATAAATAAGTAAGGATAAAAAATAAAGCTCCTTAAAATTGCTCTAGCCCTGGGGATGATAACTGCGCAAATAAAGAGAGTAGCACAAATAAAAACTGCCCCAATTAAAACCGTAGTGTAACTAAGGACTGTAACCGGACCATAAAAACTGAGACATGTAAAAGTGCCTCCACATGAAAGTATGTTGCAATTTTGTGGGCCCGAAGGGTCATATGGAGCTATCGGACAAGATACAAGAGTCACAGATCATTGTACCGAAGTGCACAACAGTAGCAGTAGTCACAGTAGCAGCCCAGCTCTGCCAGGTAGACACCACAGAGCCAACGATGAAGTATATACCAATAAACATAACCAAAGAATAGGAGTCAAGGGTGTCAGGGGTGTCAGGCAGGGGATCCAAGGGAAGGACAAACAGGGTAATGGATCCACAACAGTAGGGCCTCCTCCACCCCAACTGGGGTCGGGGGTGGAAGGGGGATTAGGGGAGTGGATCCACAGCATTGTTTGTAACCAACATCACTTGGGAAGACTGTTTAAACTTGTGAAACAGGGTTTACATGCCCTTTAAAGGAGCATAGCAACTCCTCTGGAGAAGCTATTGGCTGTCCTAAAAGTAGCCAGAGGTAGCTAGATGATGGGAACAACTAATTTGCAAAATAGTCAATTTGCACAAGGTGAATGAAACATAGCTTGGTACGTATGAACAACAAACTAACAGTTTTTTTCTGTTCATCCTTGTTTTTTTCTATGTCATAAATCATCAGAAATAATTGAACATGAAAAAAGAACTTTGTACGTCAGGAAGTTGTACGTCAATTCAAAACTGAACTGACAGCTGCCTTGAATTTTGTGGTTGAAATTCAAAATATTTTTATTAGTGGACAAGCTGGAAGCTTGCCCCCTCATGTTCTTCCCAATCTTTATTTCTTTCTGTATTTCTTTGTTCTCTGATTTCCATGCTGACCCACTACTCCTACATACTTTAACCTAGAAACTTCATTCAAACTTTAAAAAATTCAGCTTGTTCTGAATTATGTTGCTATTATTTATTCTCCTGATATCTTTCATACTTTTTGAGTTATGAATTTTTATTTCAATATTTTTTTCGTAGGAAACAATGAAACAGATTTCTCAAAATGTAGCTATTTTCAGCTATTTTTTATTCTGTCATACTTTTAGCTAGAAACGCCATTAAAACTGGAAAATGTTAAGCTAAGCTTGGATAATTTCTCTACAGTTCAACTTTCTTGTAACTTATATTTTTTAAATTATAATTTTAAAATTTTTATTTTTTTTTACAATTAATTCTGGGAACTCTGGGAAGAGTGTGGTGAGATCACGGCTAGAGTGGCAACCAGCTGCAAAACCATCAAGCAGTCTTCTCTTAAACTTGCTCTAACTCCCATAGTTTTCACACTGCATAAATATTTTTATTTGCAAGTTGTAGCAAAAGTTGTGCTGGTCACGAAAATGTAACTATGGAAACAATTGGACAAACGGTTCTGGCTGTATGAGCCGAAAAGCGATGGGACCGCTCACTGAAACTCCATTAACTCCAATTTTAAATGAGAGAAGAAAATTCAGGTTGCGAAGGCTACACGCACGGTTTTCTAACTTGCTCGTGTTTCCATATATTTGGCACTATGAACACAATTTTGACTAATTTTACTCAGCAGACTCTCCTCTTTTGTATGGTACCTCCATTTCGTAAAGTGGACTTACCATCTTTGAGTTAGAAGTCACAGTATGTAAGGAACGCCTTTGCTAAAATCTCCATTGGACTAAATGATTCAGCCATTAACTTAAATATCTTAGATATGGATCATTTGCGGTTCAATTCTGCCCTCTGCTGGCCTTTTTCCAGGCCTCAACATCATCCTTGTTAGGAGACAAAGATAGATACGACTGTAAAAGAATAATTCTGCGTCAAACTCAGTGAAAGAATTTCCAGTATTGTAGTTAGTACAGTTGCTCAAACCAGCTCCAGGACAGCACATTGAGCGCCGGATAGAATGGTCTTTTTTGGTGGGTGCGTCCAAGAGAACATGTAACAATAAAAATGGCACAGCGGAAAAAAATTGTTCGAGATCCTATTCCAGCATATAGCTACCAGCAACTGTTTGCATTAGCTAAATATATTTATTATCGTATCTAAAATAGGCGAAATATTGGTATCAAAATAGAGCTAGTTCAGTACAAAGAAATGAAAGGTTTGTCCCCAGTCGCTATTGGTTCATTGCTTGATATGACTTTTTCCTGAGTTTTAAAATAGCCGGGTCTAAGGCTGGAGTAAGCACACTGTTATAAACTTGCACCTTTTCGCCAGTTATTTTATCTGTAATTTTACGATTAGTTCACAACAGAGGTTCTGAGAATGTTAACTGTAAACCACAGTTACATGCGTACAGGACTCAGCTTACAGTTAAAATGACAAGGAGACAGTGCGTTAATTTAACTGATAAATGCAATCCACTGATAATAGCGCACTAGCACCTTGTAGTTAGGCTTTCCATAAATGGATCAATGCCGCCATCTAACGTTATTTGCTAAATAATAATAATGATAATAATAATACTTATTGGTACTTTTTACATTATCGCTTGATTCTTGCTGGAACACAAGACCAATCACTTTACGGAAGTTTCTATTGATAAATAATGACACCCTAATTTACAGTGCTGCTCGTTGTTCTGGGTATCTTGCCTACCTAAGCTATAACGTTACCTAAAATAAATTGATTTAATAATTTATATATAAATATATATGCCAGTTAATGACATCAAAATATTTATTGGGCGTGATGATTCTGTAGCTATAAACCTTTCTTCAATTTAAAATATACTTTTGATCTTAAAAGGAGTTCTGCTTCTTATTGAATGGAAAATGAATGAACTCGTTGGAAAAGCTGAACAATGTGTAGCCTTTTATTTAGCCGTTTTTTTTTTTTTAGAAAGAGGCTATTCACCCTGCAGCGCTTCCACGTGAAACTATGAAGAGTGAGTAGATAACAAAATTAAATCTCTTATTGGCCCAGCTGCTGGGCAAATGGCAAAACTGCTTCTCTTGTCGGCCCCGTTTAAGTAGGCAATGTCATCAATTTATGTTGAATAAATATATGAAGTAGGTTTGATGTGTCGTAACGTTGCATCTTGGCGAGGTCTTGCTAAACAAGTGCTTTCATACAACTTCATGTCAAAAAATCCGACCTATCCCTTTAAACGATACAATATCCCACTGTCACAAATAATTTTAATTTTAAGAAGCTTTAAACTCATTTCCAGCAGCTTTAACCTCACATTGTCAGCAATCAAAACTTCACGTTATCGGCAGCTTCCAGCTTGCCTACGCAGTTTCCCCTGGAACTGCACTTTTCTAGTTACTTAATACTCTTCTCGTTAATATACTTAGAGGTTTTAAAAACACAACAAGCAAAAATGTACAAAAGCTTGTGCAAATAATGTAATAACAAAAAATAAATACATGGATATTTTGAATATTAGCTCACAAATTATGAGCTCTAACAAATGGGTAAGTCGGCAGTCCATGTGCTGGCAACAATAGTCCGATACATGAGCCACTCCCCAAATGATCCATAAAAAGGACACTGAGCAAAGAAATTTTGTATGGATTGCTCAACAATAACCCTGGCTATAAAAGTGCTGGCTTAAAAACTAAATTTGTGAAAAGTTGTGATGTCACGATTGACACGACAGCATGACTGTTTTTCATGTGCAAATGTGATATAGGCAGACAGAAAGTATCAGAGATCGGCTGCAGCCTGGGCAGCTATATGTGACCATGTGTGCACAGGACTGTAGCATTTGTGCGATGTATCTCAGTGACTGTTTTTGTCCAGCCACACTGACCGCTGCCATGGATCCCAGAAGACACCATGATCATATCAGCTCCCTTACGGTGAGACAGCTCTGGGATGAAGGCATCTCTACGTTTAAAGCACATGTTGGGATGGTCCTGATGGATGGAAAACGTGTTACTCGTTCTCAGAGGGGACAGGCTCATACTGCAAGTAACGTGGTCTGCCATTAAAAATAATGCAACGGCATTGACAATTTGGCTAGTTTTTGTTGGAACATGCCTGTCCCCACTGACGTTGCGTTGGAGGGTTGGAGAAGAGTTTGTGTGTTACTACTCAAACATATCTCCTCCTTCCAGAAACGGGACCCGTCCTCGCGGGCCAGCTCCTAAATATCACTTGGGCGAAAAAGTGTGGCTCTGAGTGAAGGACATCTGAGAGGATTCGAGAAAGCTCGTCTCCTGGTTCACTGGCCCATTCACCATCTCCAGAATCCTGTCTTCATCTGCTGTCAGGCTCCTTCTCCCCCGTTGCCTGTTCACCCAGTGTTTTACGTCTTGAAACCTGCGCCTGTGTCTCCCTACAGTTCTCCCTCTCACACCCTGTCTCCCCCCAGGCTCATTGGTGGTGGCCCTGCATACAGCATCCGTTGGATCCCAGACATCCAGCATGGGGGACATGGCTGCCAGTTCTTCGCAGACAAGGAGGGACATATGCCTGAGAAGTGGTCCTGGGTCCTGGAGCAGAACATCTTAAACCCCTCCCTGGTTTGCAGTATTCCTGCGCTGGCATCTGGGGTCCACCATTAAGCCGCCAGGTGGCAGAGGGTAGGATTGCTGTCAGTCATCTTGTGAATCCCTTGTGTGTCTATTCGCAACTCAGCAGCATGTGTGTCAATTAGGTGTATTTGTGTCGTGATTGGTGTATGTCTTGTACATGTCTCCCCTATTGGCTGAATCTCGTTACACGCTCATTTCCTAATGAGTGAGTGACGGGTGTGCTTGTTGCTAGATTGTAAAGTCCCATTCCCACTAAGATCCTAGTTGGATGTATGTTAAACTTCTTCATCATAATGCAACCAGTATCTTAGTGGCAGCTAAGGTCTCTTGTAAATCTTTGCTGTCATTTGTTTATTTGAACAAGCTTACAGTCCTCATCACAGTCCAGGATTGGGGCCAAGTGTCAATTAGATTAACTCATCCTGTTCATCAACTCAATTTTTAAAGAACAAGTTTCCGGGACTTCCGGTGGTGCGATGTCTGGGTGAGGTGGAAGATTTTGGAGCTCCCAGCCAACTGTTGAATAACTCGTGACATAAGGCGCTTTGGCTTCTTCATCGTTCAATATTGTTCAGCAGGGGACTAACGCCTATTTCGGCGATACTTTTGGAGTTTCGCCATCACTTTTGAGGGCTACAACATGCCGAACAACCCGCGCCTTAAAGGAGCTAACACCGAACAAGCCAGCCCTGCTACCTCTGATAGTGCTGTCCTCAGCGCCATTGCTTCACTTTGCGTCCACATAACCACCGAGCTGGTAACTCTAAAGAATGATATTTGTGCCTCTGTTGAAGCTAAGATAGACACCTTGGCAACATGCCTGAGGTCCGAAATCGCAACGGTATGGACTGAGATATTGGACGACCAAGCAACAGTCAGGACTGAGGCCTGGGCCCTGGCTAACTGTGTTTCAGACCTGGAGAATTGGACAAATCACTGACCAGATGAGACTACATCTCTGATGACCAAGCTGCAGAGCCTCACTAAGCAGGTGACTTCCTTGACTGAGAAGTGCAAGGATCTGGAGGGGAGGTCTCGCAGAAATAATTTGAGGATCATTGGCCTGAGTGAAGGGATAGAGGGACCTAGCCCCACTGAATTCATTGCCGACCTGCTAAGAGATGTCCAACAACTGGAACAACAACCACTCCTGGACAGAGCACATTGCTCCCTACAACTGCGTCCTCAGCCCGGAGGGAGGCCACATCCTTTCATCGTGCGAGTACATTACTTCAGAGTCAAGGAGGACATTATGCAGCGAGCAAGACCAGCAGGTCCACTCTGCAAAGACCAAAATATGCTTTTCCCAGACTACTCTGTCACTGTGGCCAAGAAGAGATCAGCTTTTGATGAGGCCTAGAAACTACTCCATGATCGCCAGGGGGTAAAGTATGGTTTGCTTTTTCTTGCGCGATTTAGAATCACACACAATGGCAACCAAACTGTGTTCAATATTCCTGAGGAGGCCTTATCTTATATTCGCAGCAACATTCTAACTGTCTGACCTGCTAAGAAGCCAATCAGTTGTTCATCTTTGTTTATGGTGAAGAACTCATACAATGATACCTATAAGCAGGGACAACCTTTTTCTAGTTTTCTAGTTATCTCATTTGGTTATAAGGGATATTATAAGGTGAATAAGAACAATTGTTCTACTTCGGACGAGTGAACGTATTTTACAATAAGTGTGTTTGGTTTAACTAAGTTAGCAATATGTTTGGACTGTCGTCACCTCTCTGACCGGCTCCGTGGGGCTGGCAGCCTTTCTGATTTTACGCTCGGCTGCTACGCGGGTGTAGTGGACTATTATGGGTAAATGTGGCATTCAATTATGACATTTGCACTCTGTGTATACGAATCGTAAACATATCTATTTCTAGTTTTGTCCGGAGATGCGAGTTTACACTTTGCACACCATATTCATGTCTCTATGGTGCTGCTATTTTACATGAGGCCCTTTTTTCATATAGTTTTACTTTCATATTATATACTCTTAGTTATTTATCTTATGGCAATATTTTGTTGTTTTGTTACTTGCCAAAATTGGAATTTCGGTAAGTATGTTGGTTGGTTCCGTTAGTTGGTTTGTCTGTCCGTCTGTTTGTCACAAACTCGATTTTTTCTTAAGCTCTTGGCTTAATCGAAATCTCTTTTGCAGCTTTTGAATCTCCTATGACCTTCTCAGAAGCCTACTGATTTTCGTAAAAATAACTTCAAGGTCAAGGTCAATGTGACGCAAAATGTCAAAAACACATTTTGGTCGATAACTTTGTTTGTATTTGAGATAACAACTTGAATCCATTTTCATAAATGACCATTATTTTCATTTTGCTATTGAACCATTTCCATTGCGTATAGACTAAATATTGTTTAACTGTTGACATCAGGGATATAATATAAGTCGCTGTAAGAAATTAGAAGTTGCTATCTTCAAGGTCAAGGTCATGATCACGATCAAGGTGAAAATCACAATTTGAGTAATAACATCAGTTCTATTATGATATCAATGCCAATTCAACGCCATTTTGTGCATCGTGGAAAGTGCTCTTAGCAGTATGCCATCAAACTTCACATTTGACATCATTTGTTTGTTTGTTTGTCTGTCTGTCTGTTTGTTACAAACACGATTTTTTCTTAAACTCTTGGTTTAATCCAAATCTCTTTTGCAGCTTTTGAATCTCCTATGACCTCGTAAGAAGCCTATTGAATTTTACTTAATACTGACCGAACACCATTATATGTTAATGTTGCTTTTAATCATTAAAAGCATTTCCTTTGTTAATGCCTACAAAAGTGCCATATTATTTTATGTTACTGTGGAGTCCAGTTGGCAGGACTTCATTGTTTGAGAGTTGAATGTACGCGTGAGCGGACGCCTACCTTTGTTCTGGTGGGTTGCGGGTAGGATGTAGTGTAAGGGGTACTTGGGTGGGTGGAGTGGCAAGTGTTAGATACTATTGTATTTTTCTTTTCTTTTCTTTTTTCTGTCTCCCTTCTCTTTTCTTTATCCCTTCTTTTATGTCATTTCAGTTTCTTCACTTTGTGGAGTTACAGATGGCAAACAGGTCCTTTACTGACGATTTTTCCCTTTTTTCTCTTCGTTTGGCCAATAGACAACGTCTATGTCCTTTTTCCCCACTGTGATAAATAATATCTCCAACTTGTGGAACAAGGAATGGTGTGAGTATGCCTATCACTTTCGTCTGCTGGAATGTGAAAGGGCTCAACTCCCCTGTAGAAAGGAAGAAAGTTCTCATTCACTTGAAGCAGCTTAACACAGAGATCGCTTTCCTTCAGGAAACACAACTCTGTGACTTGGACCAAGCTAGACTCCGCTGTGGATGGGTAGGCTAACTCTTTCACTCAAAATTTCAATTGAAATCTAGAGGTGCTGCTATTCTTATTGCTAAAAATTGTCCTTTTTCGGTCTCTAAGATAGACACAGACTCAAAAGGCTGTTATGTAATAGTCACCGGTTGATTATACCATAGTCCTGTCATTCTAGCTAATATCTATGCTCCCAACTCTGATTATGCGCATTTTTACCAAGATTTTTTAGCCCTCCTACCTGACTTAAATACACATAATTTGATTCTTGGTGGTGATTTCAATTGTGTCTTATCCACCACTCTTGATCACAGTCCAGCGAATCCCGCCCCGCTTTCCAGGAGTTCTTCCTCTATTAACACATTTTTAAGAGCTTATGGAATAGCGGATGTTTGGTGTTCTCTAAATCCGACAGCCCGAGAGTACTCATTTTTCTCCCAGGTTCATGGAGCTTTTTCGCAAATTGGCTATTTTAGAAATCCGGCAGGATTCTAGCGCATCAACTTCGCCCGTTGATAACTCGTCTAACTATATCAGAAAACCACACTTCCTTGGGCACTGTTACTACTGATCATGAGGAAATAAATGACACATTTCATGACTTTTATTTAAAACGTTATAGCTCTAATCTTCCTGGAGATCATTCTTTAATGGAAAACTTTTTTCAAAAGTTGGACATTTCTTCTATTGATGTGGATGCCAGAGATATTTTTGAAGAGCCTCTTCCTAAAGCAAAATATTGAGAGCTATTCAACCTATGCAGTCAGGCAAATCACCGGGGGCCGATCGGTTTTCAGTGGAATTTCATAGGGCATTTTCTGACCTCTCTCTGCTTTTGGTCAATATGTTTAATGAGTCATTTAAAACTCACTTTTTTCCTCCATCAAAGGGTAAAGACCCTTTAGATTGTGCCTTGTATCGACCAATTTCCCTTCTTAATGTTGATGTGAAAATTTTGGCCAAAACGCTTGCTCATTGCTTAGAGATAGCCCTCCCCGATATTATCTTTCCAGATCAAACTGGGTTTGTTAAAAACAGACATTCTTTTTCTAATTTTTCCAATCGCCATCTTTTTAACATTCTTTATTCTTAGCCTTCCCAATCCCCAGAGGCTGTAGTCTCATTCGATGCAGAAAAGGCCTTTGATCGTGTTGAATGGGACTACCTCTTTTTTACAATGCAAAAATTCGGTTTTGGTAACAATTTTATCTCATGGATTAGATTAGTATATTCCTCCCCAATGGCCTCAATTCATGCAAACAATACCATTTCTGTATCGTTTAGACTATTCAGAGGAACTTGACAAAGCTGCCCCTTGAGCCTTCTTCTCTTTGCGTATTGACAATAGTATTTATGGTATCCATAGAGATCAGGAACATAAAGTATCACTCTTTGCTGATGACCTGCTAATTTTTGTATCTGATCTGCTAACTTGCATCCCTTAGATTTTAAATGTATTAAATAACTTTAGAACTTTCTCCGGATATAAACTTAATCTTAAAAAAAGTTTATTACTCCCAATCAACACTGCAACAGACAGATGTCCGCTCAATTCTCTTCTGCTGAAAATCTCGCCCAAGAAATGTACTTATTTTGGAGAAGTTGTAACATGGCAACATACTGATCTTTTTAGATGCAACATTTTACCTCTGCTGGGCCAAACCAAGTTAGACCTAGAGCGCTGGTCTGGTCTCCCCCTATCTTTGGCTGGCCGCATTAATGCAGTTAAAATTGACCATTTTGCCAAAATTTATATATTACTTTCAGTCTATTCTCATCTACATTAAATCTACATATGTAAACTTGCCCAGTCTGGTTATGGTTGCTATATAGGACGCCGTTTCTGTGGTGCTTTGTGTTACGCTGATGACTTGACTTTGATTTCTCCATCTAGATGTGGAATGAAAGGATTGTTAAATATTTTTGATGAGTTTACCAAGGAATATTGTGTCATTTTTAACCCCTCAAAGAGTGTCAGTGTATCATTTAATTGTAGTCCTGGTACTTCATTCAAAATTTGTGATGTTACCATCAAGCAAGATGACTCCGCTGTACATCTCGGTCATATTATAGGTCATGATTGTAACATCAGGAACATTAATCAAGGGATCAATCACCTTATCTCCAGCTCTGATACTATGTTGGCTAAATTTTATACGTGTGCCTCGAGTACAAAGGCCAGGTTATTCCAAACATATTGTACCTCTTTTTATGGCTCGGTGCTGTGGAATTTGAATAGCAAACATATTCAGTGTTTCTATGTTTCATGGCGTAAGGTGTCGCGGCGTATTTGGCGTGTCCCTTATAATACACACTGCAGTTTGCTTCCCTCTCTTATGTCTGCTCCTAGCATTGAAAATCAGTTAGTGTGTCGGTTTGCCATGTTTATGTGCAATATTGCTAATGGTGTTACCAATTTATTTTGTCTGTTTTACAAGGGGCTTATGTATAGTAAATCATCAGCAGCTGTCAACATGAGACATCTTATGTTCAGATTAAATGTCAATACTCTGTGCTGTGACCGTTTTGCTTTGAAACGCAGTTTAAAAGGTGATTGTAATGATGAAATTGCCATGTATATTGCCAAACTTTGTGATGTAAGGGATGGCCTGCGAGTATGCGACTTTGAAATGAATGATATTGTATGGATGATCACTTCACTGGCATGTATGTAAAGCTTACAACTATTGTACTTGATTAATGCTTCCCCTTTGCTGTACTTTTTCTGTGCGAATAAAATTATTATTATTAAAAAACCCTTTTTCTCCTCTTTAGATCGACTCATTCCTTTGTTTATTTGGAAAGGTAAGAAACCTCGAGTACGTAAAACAATGCTTCAGAAACCTTGTGCAGCCGGTGGAATGGCCCTGCCGAATTTTCAACAATATTACTGGTCCTGCAATATACGGCATCTGTCCTTCTGGCAGCGCAAGTTCTCAGACACAGAAACTCCATGTTGGCTGGCCCTGGAGGCGTCCTCCGTTTCTCGTTCATGCTTACACTCCATTCTCTGCTCAACACTCCCCTATGGCTACCCGATATCAAAATTTACTACTAATTTGGTTATATGCGAATCTCTTAAAATTTGGAAGCAATTTAGAACGGCTCTCAAATTTAGCGATGCTCAAATTAATAAATCCGATTGTGAAGAACCAAGCTTTCCCCCCCTCTGTTACTGATGGAACCATTGAAAATTGGAGAATCAATTGGGTAGTCACATTGTAGGACCTACTTATTGACGGTAATTTTGCATTTTTTAATCATCTCTCAGAAAAATTCAGTCTACCTCAAACTTACTTTTTTAGGTGCTTGCAGGTTTGGGATTTTGTCTGCTCCAAATTTAATTTTTTCCTAGCCACTTCTCCAAAAACTCTACTAGACTTCGTTCTTGGACTTCATCCTACCAAGAAGGGGTACATTAGTAAAGTTGATACTGCAATTAATATTGCCGGTGAGGACCCACTTGATCCTCTTAGAAATCAATGGGAAAATAAAATGGGATTACCTATCTGGGATGAAATCTGGGAACAAGCAATTAGAAGGATACACTCCTCTTCGATATGTTCAAGGCATTATGTTATTTAATTTAAAGTCATCCATCCCTTTCATTTTTCAAAAGAGAGATTGGCGAAAATTTTTCAAGGGCTTGACCCAACATGTGACAGATGTAAACAGTATAGTGCTTGCCTCTTCCATACATTCTGGTCCTGTCCAAAACTGAACCAGTTTGGCAATCCATTTTTGACACCCTGTCCACTATCTTACATCACTCACTTGAACCTTCACCCCTAAGTGCCATTTTCGGGGTTGTTCCAGCTAACGCACATTTAAAAAACAGTCAAACAAATTTGGTGGCCTACTCCACGTTGCTAGCCAGCAGACTAATTCTATTTAGGTGGAAAGATGCCTCTCCTCTTACTTTTACACATTGAATTAGGGAGGTTATGCAGTCTTTGAAAGTAGGAAAGATGTAATAGACTATGAGAGGCTCTGTATCCAAATTTTACTCAACATGGAAACCTTTTCTAGAATTTGTACAGGGGTTAGATGCTCACATCTTAACTGAATGGATTAGTCAAGTAAATGACACCCCCATTTTCCCTTCTTTCTCTCTCCTTTTTTCCTTCTCTTTTTCACATTATTTTATACTTTCATTTTATTCCTATATATATATATATATATATATATATATGTGTGTGTGTGTGTATTTGTATACGGTATGTGTTTATGTACTTTCACATTTATATATAACTTCTACTTTCCCAATTTTTTTTGGGTGGGGCTAATCCCCTTCAACTTGCATTACTCTGAAAACTTGTCAACCCAGGGCCATGATGTTCTGGTAGGGTTTGTGGGGTGGGTGGGTAACTAGGAGGATAAGCCTAATGTTGGTCATATAAACCATTTTATTTATATTTTATAATGAAAAGGAAAAATAACCTCGATTAAAAAAAAAAAAAGAACAAGTTTCCAATCCTAATCAAGGTCCAGGACTGGGACCGCATTCTTCTTAACTCATGCATTTCAATTCTCTTTATCAAGTTTGTCAGGAACAAGCTTCTAAACCTAAGCTGGGGCCAGGACTGGAACCAAATTCCTGTCAAGCATCAACCTTCCTTTTCATGGACAGTCCAGTGCTGGCAAGCGATTCAAAATCTGGCAGCACACCAGAAGCCACTGGCCGGCGACAGCAGCCCAAGCATTTCCTATTATATCTGTGCTGAACTGTCTCTCCTCCTCTCCGGGGTTCTGTCCCCACCTATTCTCTCCAGGATTTCGTCCTTGTCATTACCATACTGCTGCCAAGAACTAACCAGTTGTAATACAAGTCTGTCTCCATACTTGATTCTTGGTTTAGGGTGCGTTTCCCGAAATCGCAAATGCTAACTTACATAGTTGGACCCACTGACTGTGAATGGATGAACTATGTAAATTGCTAATTTAGTAAGTACGCTTTTGTGAAACGCACCCCTCTGCCGTAACAGGCAGGTATGAGTCTGGAGACAATTTTAGTTCCAACTTATAAACAACTTCATTTCTTTTTCTAGGGCTAGAGGAAACGTTCTTCTGAGCCCTTTTAACAGCTCTTCTCAGGGTGGCCTTATGCATCAGTGGGCTAGTGCTGCTGTTAGGTCAAGGAGGTTGGACACTCAGCTGTTCTACTTTTTCTTGAAGACTTGCTCTACAACCAAAGATTCCAGTTTAAATTGTTATATTGTGACTGATGATGCATCAAAAGATGACATCAAAATCAAAGCCCTGCAAGATCTCCACAGCATAAGAAAAGCCTATCTTAAATAAAAACATTGGAAGACGGCAGTGATAATCAAAAACAAACACTTGTAGACCAAAATGTTCATCATACTGATCTATATTTTGCTTTATGTTTGCGCTCTTATTCTTCTCTGTCCTTTTTTTGTTTTGCAGACATTCCAAGTTTCCTCTTCTCCCATCGCATGTGATATTCTGGTAGCTTTGTCCTGTAAACTTTGTATTTTTCTTTGACTTTCAACTGCACCCTCATTTCTCTGTGCCGCTCTGCACTACACTTAGGAGCCATCTCAGAGGAGGTCAATTTTTGTGACTATTGGGGCAAAATTTTGAGCTGAGCTTGTCAAAGTATTTTCAAGCTGCTGTAAGTGATAAAAAAAAAAACAAGTGTTAAATAGCTCCAAATTCTGACAGAGATCATTGATTTAGAGTATCTGGTCGATAACACAGGTCTCTCAGTCACAGTTCTCTGCAGTAAAGCAGTATATAAAATTCTGGAGTTATCAACTGCCTCTACCCAATTAGGAGAGAGTAGGCCATAAAGAGGCGGTTTTCTCTGCTTGTGAATGCGCGCTGTATCACCGAAATCTGTGACCCATCAGATTTTGTGACATCAGGGGGCGATGGTCTACAGTATTTGTATGTGCGCGATTGACAGCAGTCGAAAAGAAGAGCACTTCAAAAAGAAAGAATGTGACGATTGGAACGGTGAGCAAGGGGGGCATGTCTGTGACAGTCAAAGATGTGTTTGGCAAGCCATGATAGGAATTCTCCTCCCCTGCCAATAACAGCAGATCACTACTTTAGTGTTACAAGCCTACGCAGCAGAACAGATGAAGCTACTGATCCCAGCGCTACAAGAGAGAGTTTACAAAAGAACCAGTACAGCAGTGGTTCTCAACCTTTTCTGAACAAATGCCCCCCTGACCATACCATGATCCTAACCCCCCAAAAAAAAAAAAAAAAAAGGAGAGGCAAATCTACTATATTTTCTGGTGTTTGACATGTTCTTGTAGTAAACAGTGTGTTAAGACCGGAGGACTTCAAATGACATTGGGTTTTGTATGATGAGAGAAGCGATTCGTTTGCTTTAAAATCCCTGTTTTTATTGGATTGGAGCTGTATTTATTCCCCCAATAACAAGATGTGCTGCTGAGCAAATCTGACCATTTTATAGGAAATGAAAGCATGGATTTTAATGTGTTAATGTTTTTGACACATATAGTAGGTCATGTTTGTATATAACTCAGCAGTATGCCTGGAGAAACTGGTAAACAACATGGAAATGTTATTTTAGTTGTAATGGGACCCTGAGCCCTTGAGTTGCTAGGATTTTTCTGGAAAGAGCTGTGAGGTAGAATTTAAGTCAAATTGGCGTTTCTACTGAGAGAAAGGCCACGCAGCCTTTGACGATGATGAATTGCATATTAAGTCTGAATAGAAGTGGTTAACGTGTATATCACTTACATTCACAATAGACTTACTAATCAAATTTTCCTTTGGGATCTTTCAAATAACTGTTCTTGGACCAGAGTACTCGCCAAAATATTTGATGAGGCAGGTCTGCAATGTATATATAGAAATAAATTATCCTGTAGAGTTAGTCAAATTAAATCAAAATTATTTGAAAATTATAAACTGAAATGGTCCAATGAAATCCTCTATAAACCTAAACTGAGAACGTATAGTCTATTAAAGTGTATTTACCAACCAGAGCACTATGTCACCCTTAACCTGACCAGAGCACAGAGGTCTGTCTGTGCCCAGCTGAGATGTGGTATCCTGCCTTTGGCAGTTGAAACCAGATGAAACCGGACCAGAAGAGAATAGAAAATGTCATCTGTGTGATCTGAATGAGGTTGAAAATGAAATGCACTTTCTGTTTTATTGTCCATTTTATCATAATCTCAGATATAAGCTTTTCCTGAAAATGTCTGTAGAATGTCCTGATTTGTTTAATATGTCTGATGAATGTAGACTTAAATACTTGTTTAGTGACAAAGTATTTCATTGAGCTCAGTTTGTTCTAAATGCTTATCAACAGCGTACGAGGGCGCTTTATGTTTGATGTGTTAAAGGCACAGTCTTTTGACTTAAATTTAAGTTCTTATTTTAGCTGTACTGCCCGAGTTAAATGACTGCCAATATTTGGATTGATAGTGAGTGACATATACGGAGGTGTTCTCTCTTGCTTAATATATTTATTGCTTCTGTTACTGTGTTCTCTTGGTGTGTCTTGTCTGCCCATGCGGGCGGGGCACCTTTTTTTGGTGTATGACACGTGAAATAAAAATTACCTTACCTTACCTTATCACAACATTTGACAATAACCCCAGGTGTATTAAGCAACGTGGAACTTGGGAAGAAAAATACCACCACAGCAGAATTTGTTGAAAATTAGTTTTAGTAGGCTAATGTATTCAGAGATGCCAACAACACGCACACTTCGCATGAACAACAGTGAATGAACCAATAAAAGAACAGAAATCGCTCATGCGTCAATTAATGCGCTCTTGGCTTATTAAAATTTTGAAATGCAACTGTCATTTTCTGAGGACTGGGACGCTGACATGACCTGGCAGCAAAAAAAAAAAAAAGAAGGAAAAAAAGCCTATTTTAAAGAAGGGAACTATATAGGACTGCAAGCGCTTTATTTATTGAAAGCAACTTAGTGAGAGCCCTGTGCTAGGTGGGTTGCTGCCAGCTTTTTCACGTCTGGACACTGGGATGTCAGTTTCAGTCTCAGAGCGCCAGAGCTAACCAGGTTAAGACAGTTGCGGTATCTTGTCTGCATGTGGAGAGCTTGGCTGAATCCCTGTTCGATGAGATACGACGTGGGGAAAGCGAGCAGCAGGAGACGGACCCTCTCCCACAAAGGGGGGAAACGCTGACCTTGCATTACCCACATCGCACGCCAACCAGAGGTCCGGCACGTTGCTTTTGCCTCTTCGTCGTTCTGGAGATCAACGAGGCTCTCTTGGATTTCGGGCTCACAGCTGGCAGCATCTGCTTGCCATGGCTCCATCACCCAGTCAGGCACATCTAACTGCTCGAGGACCCTGAACCGAATCGTCATGTCGGCCTTGACTGCCTTCAAGTGGTTAGTGTAGAGCAGCAGGTGGCTATCCGTCAGCTCATCCAACACCTGAACAAGCACAGTAAAAATTATCATATTGCAGCCGAGGCCTAGCCTATTACATTTTATCATGAGAGCAGAGATTAAACGTAGTCTAAAGGCCTGTTCATACTCCGCAAGAAGAAAGACGTGTTCGTTTTCCCTAAGTGGCAAAAACAAGAACAAAGTTCGTTCTGGTCAGGGCATTTCATACTTCAGGAGAAACTCGGGCGCAGAACTCCTGGGAGTTCCCCCCCCTTTTTTTTTTAAACTCCTGGGAGTTCCTCATACGCCCCGCCCACTGCAGTACACGTAACGTGCTAAGGGAATCTACCATGGGAATCCCCTTAGCGGAGATGGCAATTTTTGCATTGATTGATGAGGAAGAGGAGGAGAACAACATGTTTGAAGCGGTGGAAAAGGAGGATTTACTAATATTATACGCGATTACGGAGGAGATGGAAAGAAAGAGGCAATGGAGGTGGCATGTCCGACCTCTCACTATGAAATATGAAATATATAATATTTCCGCATTCTGACCAATCACACATTTCTTTCTTTTCACGGAGTATGAACAGGCCTTAATTCAGAAGCCTACCTTGGCTAACTGTGGAAAATGAATTAATTGTCGCCTTCCCAGGTTCTGTTGGTAGAGCTCCAGTTTTACGAGGAAGCTGCAGATGGTGGCCTTGGAGTGGATCAGCGTCACCCCATCCCCCTGGAGCTTCAATGTGACCTCATTCATTTCCCAAAGAAGTCGGAGAGGTAAAAAATGTCATGGCGACAGGACCACAGCTGGGACTTCAAGGTTGCGTTGGCCTGGTCAAGAAATTCAATGACTGAAGGGAAAAGCTCGCACAGCTTGGCCAAGCAGTTTCCCTTTGACAGCCAGCGCACCTCTGTGTGGAGCAGCAGACGCTTAAAGGCCTCATCATTTTCCCCACACAGCTGCCTAAAGAGCCGATCATTAAGCGCATGGGCTTTTATGTTGTTGATCGCCTTGACCGCAACATCCAGGGACTAATGGAGTGACGGAGACATTTTTTTTGGCCACCAAGTTGTGACAGTGCAGTACGCAGTGC
Organism: Gymnothorax javanicus; assembly: GCA_029692085.1. Taxonomy (NCBI): domain Eukaryota; kingdom Metazoa; phylum Chordata; class Actinopteri; order Anguilliformes; family Muraenidae; genus Gymnothorax; species Gymnothorax javanicus. The sequence continues at coordinate 87,329,564 of CM056195.1, forward strand.
ACTGTCAACACACGGGGGACTTGCTGCTTGAGTAGGGTGGCGAATCCCCGATATCTGCCGACCATAATTTGCACTCCATCCATGGCGCAGGTGATGATGTTCGTCACCGGGATGTCCCTCTCCCGCAGGAACTCTGTCAGGGCGGTGAACATGGTTTCCCCTCGTGTGTCTCTGGTCAGGTATTCCCCGAACAGGAAATCCTCAAGCAGATCCCTCCCGGACACATAACGGACATAGGCCATCAGGAGAACGTTGTTGTCGGCCGTGGTGGTCTCATCCAGCTGGACACTAAAGTGACAGCTGTGCAACGTAGCACACAGCTGTTGCGCAGTGTCCATGGACATCTCCCGTATGCGCCGGGCCACACTGTCATTGCTGAGCGGGATGGCCTTGGTGACTGGCGCAGGGTCGTGCTGCATGACGGTGGAGATCACCTCCTTTATTGCGGGAATAACCAGAGACTCCCCTACAGTGAACGGTAAGCCGGCCTTAGCTATTAGTAGAGCTATATTATAAGATGCCACCAACCCGCTCTCTGTTTGGTTGACGCTCCGAGCGAACGTGGTGTTGATCGTAGGGCGCCTTGAATGCTGATCCCTCAGTGACTGGAAGTAGGCCGAGTCTTTTGATGCCTTGTGAGGATGTTTTTTTTGACAGATGCTCCTGTAATCACGACGGCTTCATTGCTCCATTTGAGAACATCTGTTCACATAGCAGGCACATCAGCAGACGTACATTAGTGCGTGATGGAATAAACCCAAAATTGATGTAATTTGCATTATACTGTCGGCACTTCTTTTTTTCCGCCATGTTTGATTGTAATGTAAATAGTTCGTGATTAAATGTGATTACGTAATCGTGCTTATGTACATTTGTATTGGTTATTGAAGTGTAAGCCCGCGAACCATTAGATGGGCTCGAGGTGACAGCTGTCAAAAGTAGCCAAGTTTCGGAATGGGGTTTCCAAGGGGTTTCCCTGCTGCTGTGGTGGATTTGTTTACAGGCGTTACTATGGAGACCGTTCCTGCTCGGCTCGTCCGATCACGGTCAGGGAGCAGAGAGGAGATCTCCTCCTGGGCCACGTCAGGGTTTACTCCCTTTTACCCAGCAGTGGAAGCAGCAGACTCGGGTTTTTGGTGTCAGACAGCAGCTTTATCTTTATATGAACGTTACCATACACTTTTTCCTCTTGACCTCTTCTACTCTCACACTCACTCACACACAAAACTGCCGCTCGCTCACCTCTCTCGACCACACACACACCGCTCTCACTCTTAAAAGGACACACCAATCTCATAACATGCAGCTCGGTAGAATTTCTTGAAACACCCATAAAGTAGACTATTTAGGTCGGTTGTTTGCATTAAAAAAAAGTTGTGAAACCATGAAAGTTTAAAATGTAGAGTTGAAATGAACTTTGTCCCCCATTCGTGCCTGAGTGCCCCCCTCCCAGCCCTCATGCTCCCAGCGACCCCCACAATGTTTAGAACGCCCCCTGTGGGGCGGTACCGCCCCCGTTGAGAAACCCTACAGTAGAGGAACAGATAGTCAAGGGAGAAAAAAACGAGAGATGGCCAAGAGCTGTTTATAGATCAGTGCTGCTTTCGGGAGGTTGAGAAAATAAAGAATCTAAGGGTCTAAAAAGCGATGCGCAACTAGCCTTGCGGCTACTGAACAGGTTAGCTATGTTTTACTCTGTAGTAGTTATGCAGTTTTATCAGTCTTGGGTAGTCCTGTTGGAGGTTTTTAATCCCGCTAATGTCAGTTTATAAATGTACTGTTGCCGTTTGTGGCTGACTACAGCTTGATTAGCTGTGTAGCAGCAAAACTTGATAGCTACTTGTATCTGACAAAGGGAAGCTGTTGTATGACTGGCAATGGCATGTGTTTACTTGAGAAAAAAATTAAAGCATGCTTTAAAAGGGCTGGCAGAAAAGTGCTTTTGTATGACGATTGTGATGTTTTCTGTACCAACGATCTCTTCACCATATTCATACCAAAGTTTCCGTATGGATATAATGTGTCATTGGTCCATGTTTTCAGTATGGCTTTCACATGACAATCACTGGGAGTGTTTGTTTATATTCTACTTATATTGTAACTGGGTTGCTGCTCTCAATCTCTGCCTCTGTCAGAAACCGATGCGCGTTCGTGTATGGCTTGGGGATGGGATGGCGGGGACTGCTGACTTAAGCGCGGTGCAGGAAACCAGCGAAAACGGCCACATCAGCTACAGCAGCTTTAAGACTGACATGGACGCCATTCTGTTGGACAGTGTACAACCCCAATTCCAAAAAACATAGGATACTGTTTAAAATGTAAATAAAAACAATGCAAAGATTTGCAAGTCTCATAAACTGACATGTTAATGGCAATAGAACATAGATAACATGTCAGATGTTGAAAGTGAAACATTCTTACCATTTCATGAAAAATATTAGCTTATTTTGAATTTGATGGCAGCAACACATCTCAAAAAAGTTGGGATACGGCCATGTTTACCTTTTTTTGTATCCCCTCTTCTTCTAAGAAGAGTCTGTAAACGTCTGGGAAGTGAGGAGACCAATTGCTGAAGTTTTGGGAGATGTAGGATTCTAGCTGCTCAACAGTCCTGGGTCTTCTTTGCCGGATTTTTCGTTTTATGATGCGCCAAATGTTTTCTATTTGTGAATGGTCTGGACTGCAGGCAGGCCAGTTCAGCACTCAGACTCCTCTACTGCATAGCCATGCTGTTGTGATGGATGCAGTATATGGTTTGCCATTGTTTTGCTGAAATATGCAAGGCCTTCCCTGAATGAGATTTTGTCTGGATGGGAGCATATGTTGTTGTAAAAGCTCTATATACTTTTCAGCATTGATAATGCCTTTCCAGATGTGTAAGCTCCCCACGCCATAGGCACTAATGCGACCCGATACCATCAGATATGTAGGCTTTTGAACTGTGCGCTGTTAACAAGTTGGATGGTCTCTCTCCTCTTTAGACCACATGACACAGAGTCTATGGTTTCCAAAAAGAATTTCAAATTTTTAATAATCTGACCACAGAACAGTTTTCCATTCTGCCTCAGTCCATTTGAAATGAACTTTGGCCCAGAGAAGACAGCATCGTTTCTGGATCGAGTTCACATATGGCTTCTTCTTTGCATGATTCAGCTTTATTTGTGGATTGCATGGCAAACTGTGTTCACAGACAGATTATCTCTGGAAGTGTTCCTGAGCCCATACAGTGTATTCCAGTGCAGAATCATGCCTTTTTTTAATGCAGTGAGACCTCAAAAAGTACAAGCATCCAATAATGACCTTTGGATTTGTCCCTTACGCACAGAGATTTCTCCAGATTCTCTGAATCCTCTGATGATATTACATACTGTAGATTCAAAGTCTTTGCAATTTTACATTGAAGAACATTTGTCTTAAACTGTTCCACAATTTTTAGATTCAGTTTTTTGCAGATTGGTGAGTCTCTGCCCACCTTTACCTCTGAGAGACTCTGCCGCTCTAAAATGCTCTTTGTTTACCCAGTCATGTTACTGACCCGTTGCCATTTAACCTAATTTGTTGCAAAATGCTCCTCCAGCTCCAGCTGTTTTTTATTGGTACCACTTACTTTCCTAGCCTTTTGTTGCCCCTCTCCAAACTTTTTTGAGATGTGTTGCTACCATCAAATTCAAAATGAGCTAATATTTTTCAAGAAATGGTGAAATGTCTCACTTTCAACATCTGATATGTTAAAATGTCAGTTTATGAGATTTGCAAATCATTGCATTCTGTTTTTATTTACAATTTACACAGCATCCCAACTTTTTTTGGAATTGAGGTTCTATCACCATTAAAGTATAATTTTAGCAGACAGGAAAATCATGAATTTTGTTTGTGGTTTAGCCCGATAGACAAAAAATGATTAATTACCACAGCATCCCTCGCTTATCATCCCATATGAATTTATTTATAATTCATTCTTGTATACAAACAACACACAATTAAATTCTCCCTATTCCTGCTGCAGAGGAAGTTTAGTAGCACCAAGGATCTGTCTTAATGAGATCCGAGGGGAAGTCTAAGCACATTATGCCCCTGTTCATTTATAACAGAAATGAAGTCCCTCGATGGGCAGGATGCAAAATTACTCTGCTGCCGTAGAGATGAACATCACGTGTTTTCTAATTTCAAATCTTAGTCCATCTGAATGCTGTTAGTCCATACTTTCAAGTAAATTAATTGCAGAAGGCCCACAGTTCTTGTCATGCTTTATGTTAAATGTCCTTTTCCTGACTGTGAGATTTTTGCATTTATATCCATAGTTTCAATTCAGCAAAGAAAACTCTTTTCAAGCCTTTAATTGTTGATGAGTTTGCCCACAAAAGAATCCCACTGATGAAAGGAAAACCAAACAAATGTTTCAGGCCACCCAACCCCACATCAATGTGATGTTTCAAGCTCAGTGGCTTGAGTATAGACAGCCACTGCTCGTAGCTCTAATACCTTGGCACAAAAGGATGGTTTTTGGTTTTGTATTCTTATACCGCTATCTCCACAGAATCCTTTCAGCTCACAATCCCAGGGGGATTGAGACTCGGCCCAGTCTCCCGTCACAGCCATTAGCTTGTGCTGTCAGCTGTTGCAGACTGGCCAATCACAATGCACACTTGCAAATCTCACAAAACCCTGTCAAAAAGAATCTGGCACTTCCTACTCAGGGAGCAGTGTCATTATTCCAAAATTTTTAAAGTGAACTGAGAGTGTAGGATGATCATAAACATTACTGAACAGCTCTTTTGTCCCCTTCAATACTCACTGAATTCCTGAGTTAGATTTCCAGGTCTCCTCTTTTGGGGCTATGGTTGAGCATGGGCAGCTCATTGAAAAATGGCTGTGGAACTATGCTTTACTGCTCAGATTTCTATTGCATTTTCAAAACCAGTCTATACAGCGTATACAATGCATTTTGAAAACCAGTTTAAGCAGTGTAGACAATGGACCTGCTCAGTGAATGACACAGCAATCCATTTGCTATCCCTCTGGCATATAATGCAGGGGATATAGTCATCATTATGTCCGTCCGTCTGTCCATGTGTCTGTCCATCTGTCATCATTTAGTTTCCAGGGCAGAACTAGAATACCGTTCCAAATTTTTAACGAAGCTTGCTGTGCGTATTAATCAGGTCCTCAGTTTCAGACTGAATTCTGATGGTGCCACTGCTGACTATAGCCAGTAGCTTCATTGGGTTTGCCTAGGTTATGAGTGGGTTCAGTCATTTAAGCATCTACATTTCATTGCTAATCAGCGACCTCTGCAATTGTTATACTGTTGACTACAGCTTTTATGAAATAATACCAGGTATATTTGTGGAAGCAAAATTGTATTTTTTTTTTTTTTAACAAGGACTGGCTGTATATTCTAAAACTGCTTTCAGAGCCAGGATTTACATCTGAAAACTTTAACAGCCAGTCTCTACATCCTCCTACACAAAGCTTTAACAGCCAGGCTTTATATCATGTAACATGACTAGGGGAGCGGTGGTGGAAGAGTACTATGCTCCATTCTGATGGCTCCATTCCCTGCTTGTCTTAAGTCTGCCTATGTTCTGTAATTTGCTAAATTCCTTGAGGTAAAGCAGTGCACGTGTAAACATGCACAGTAAACTACTTAATTTCAATTTCTTATGCTCTCACTTATCTATTTCCAATCATAATCAAATACATTTCGACAATAATATGCGCTACTCTCTTTCGGCAATAATAATACTTTGCGACTAGCTGACCCAATAGGAATTCCACTATGAAGGGGCACACACTTGCACTAAAGGATTAAAGTTCTCATTCATCTCAGCTCTGCATCAGTCATTAAATGGAGCATTGTGCGGGCAAAATAAAGAGATGTCTTAGATCTCTGAATAAGTATGCACAGCATGAACTGGACTGCTGTAGATTCCCTCTCTGTAGAGACCGTTGCACATCATATGGGGGGGTGCGCTAGTATGGGAAATGTAAAGACAGCCAAGGCTTTGTTGTGCCTCACATACAATTGAAAAACCCCTATAACTGAGAGAGAGAGGAGAGAGAGAGAGAGAGAGAGGGCGAGAGACCAAGATTCTGTTTTACTTTATCCACAAAAAATTTTTTCCTCAGTGGGCCACTCGCTGTCTATTTGTATTGTCCTTCCTAATCAGAATCAATTACTGTTTTTCTGTGCCTTATTTTTTAAAAAATGTATCCCAGTTGAATGTATTTACGTATTTTCTTTTCACATTGGACACAATATTATGGTGCCCAATCCAGGGCTCGAAATTAATGTTGTCCTGGGCCCGTATTCACAAAGCATCTTAGTGCTAAAATTAGGTCCTAATTGCCGGATTTAGGAAAAACTCCTTAAAAAAATGGGCGTGCCAGTTGTAAATTTAGGACTCCTAATTATTTTTACTAAGTGTTATTCACAAAGCATTTTAGGCCTAAAAGTAGCTCCTAAGTCTGGGAGAGCTTAAAAGTAGTCAAAAGGACTCCTAACTCGCTAAAACCTATTCACAAAGAATCGGAAAATGGCTGCTGCTGTTGAAAGACGGAATGACTTGGAAATTCTGAATGATGCGCAGTTGTTGAAAAAGATATCGGATCGACCCATGAAGGATTTTATTTGTTGTTGACTTTGTGAGGGAGAGAATTACGTCTCCAACCATGAGAAACAACCCAATAAGCCCCGAAATAAAATGTTTGACAACACTTCGTTACTTGGCCACCGGAAAAATGCAACTTTGCAACACGGAAAATTTAGGGATTTCACAGTCATCTGTCAGTCGCTCAATTCACAAACAATCATTGCGCTCAGTGAACCCCATATCATCTGACAGTTTATCCAGTCTCCAATGGACATTCGCCAACAACACAGAATCAAACTTGAATTCATGCACATCTCAGGTATGCCTGGTATCATCCGTGCTATTGACGAGACCCATATTTGAATTATTTCTCCGACCCAAGATGAAGAGGTATTTGTAAATAGATAAAAAGTTCATTCCATCAACACCCAGATAGTATTTGATGCCGAATCCAAAATTTTGGACATTGTTGCGAAATGGCCAGGATCCACGCACGACTCGCTTCGAATGCCACTTGCTCGGGGACAGTGGCTTTGGTGCTGTACCTCCTCCTGCTGTGCATGAATTATTTTATTAGGCTGTTGAGCGAGGGTTACATTTAATAGATCATCATAATAATACCAGCCTATATCATATTTTGTATACATATTTAAATTGTAGGCTAAAAATTACAAACCAAGCTTAGTATGCTTTCCTGTTCAAACGATAGCCCGTTTATAAACTGCAATCTCGGACCTCCCCTGCGATTGCAGCCCATACCACCGCTTCTTGCAGTCGTCTGTCGTCCGAGGATTTGCTGTTCACCCCCGAGCCAAATTTCCCTTTGATTACATGCTTTCGCTCCAGCACCAGTAACTGGTCGTGGCTCCAGTTGGGCTTTCGCGTCCTTTTTGAACTTTCATCCATGAAAGTTTAGGGCAAACAAACTTGAACGGCTCGACATTTAAATGATCGCATCGCAAAATATTCTCATTGGGTAATAAGATGCTAATTATTGGGGAATATGACGCGTTTTATTATTGACTCGTTTTAAGCTATCTGCGTTTTTACAACTATCTCTTTCCTATGTATGTTTATTTGCCTAGAGCGTGATATGTGGACTGCGCATAGTGCATTTTCAGGAGTGCTCAACATGTTGTTATTTTATGGGACAAACCAGCCGCTTAGACTATTTCCTTATTTTTTCCTCCATGGGTTGTATGTGGGATATTTTTGTCAATGGGCCGCCCTGTCACCAAACAACCAATCACCGTGCTCATTGTCCCAAGACTCGTGCATGAGAATTGACGTCATCCATAGCAACGGAGATTTACTCCCACCTATCTCAGAGCTACTCCTGTTCTAGGAGTTACCAGTTTTCTTAACTAAAAGTTGCTCTCAGCGGCTTTGTGAACAACTTTTAAGATTTTACTCCTACATAAAATGTTTTAGCGTGACTTAGGAGTACTCCTAGCGGTAAGATAAGATGCTTTGTGAATACGGGCCCTGGTGTCCTGGGGCCTAAAAAATTGTTTTAAGGATGGTTGCCGGACGATTTGATAGATGGTCGAAAAAATGCTTTTATTTGTATTTGAGACGAGATGCGCACCTGTGTCGTGCGGCTCTCAATCAGTCAAGAGCAGGCTATCATGGCAAGCCTAGTTGGGCTGAACGGCCTGTTCTCGGCACTCATGTTATGTTTTGTTATGTTATGTTATGTTATGCCAGTCCCTGCTGGCTGGGTTTTACCAGAAATAGTTTACTCTTTGTAGCTTAAAGAATTGTAGTATTTGTTTCGGGGTATAATTTCATTACAAATGAAAAAATATTACAGCCTACCTAAAAATTAATGCAAGACTAAATGCATCTTTTATCTGAAGTTTTCATCCTAATGTTAGGTTAGTAATTGCATAAAGTTGTTCATTTAGGATTGCTTTAGAAAAGCCTGCCCATGAAAATCATCAAACTGTTCGAGCCCCCGTTTCCAAATGTTCTCACTTCTTAAATGGAAAAACAAAAACCCTACATTTAATCAAGCAAAACACCGGTAATAACTGATAGCTAGTTAAGTCAAAAAGGCACAATTTTAATCCTCCAGTGATTATTACAGCCCAGGTCTCTCTTGCAGTTGTTTTATTTATTTATTTATCCCCCCACCACCACCACCACTACCAGCAGCTGTGGAGGTCAGCTTTATTCTTTATTGTTAATTACGCTGTACAACTATAATAAGAAACACAAAAATCATGATGGCGCCACTCTGCAGGAGGGGTATAACTGGACAAATTATACAAGACAACAGGCAAACGTAGCAACTAAAGGGGCTGACACACACCAACAGAACAAAGTGCGCAGATGCAGACAGAAGACGGAAAAAAAAATCCATCTTGAAAAAACAGGACAGAGCGACACAGAAAAACAATTAAAGAAGAGAGAGAAAAAAGAAAAAAATACAAGAAATATAATTAATGTGTATGTGTATACATATAAACGCATGCATACATACACACCTATATATTCATATGAGGTACCGTTTAGGCCATAATTCAAACTTAAGAGGCATATTCTGAGAGAGTGGCACTGGCAGTGGAGTTGACATCTCAGAATTGCATGAAATTTGGCAGAATGGTGCCAATAATGTGCCAAAGAAGTTACGATTGTATTTGATGCTGGGATACCCAAATTTTTTAAATGTGAAAGTACCACCTGGTGATCATGTTGGTTATACGTGCAATAAAAAGAAATCTGTGAACAAGGGGTAAAATATTTTTACAAATTCAGGCTTATTTTAATTTTGAAACCAGACCACTACCAAAATCAACTTATGTGTTTTGTTTTTATAGATGAGAAAAATTTAGAGGTATTTAGCCTGGCACTTGTTTGGTTTTTCGAGATATTTGCTCCCAAAGTTGGGTGCAGGCTAATTTTTTCCTGTTTGTACAGTGGATTAACATTAATAACCAGACACCTGCGGGGATGGGTAGACCATTAATTTGAACCTTCCTTTGGGCTAAACAAAGGACACCAGAAACATCTTTGGCACTATGCTCCATCTTGGAGCAGTGGCTACAGACATTTTGACAAAATCTCCAATTCTCCTGTTTGCAGCAATGTTCAGGGGCCCATAAAAATGTTAACCAAGAAGATAGAGCCTTGAAATTAGCTGAGCCTCCAGCCCTTTCATATTATTTTATTATTTTATATTATTTTAACAAGCCAAAGGAAGTTTTATGGCACTCTTTGCCAGTGTCTGGATATAAGGGGATGAATGTTCAAAAATATATCAGTATGGGGGCGCTGTTAGCAATATGTCAGATCTGACAAAACCAGACATGCGCCATGGAGACGTTCCTTGAAATGGAAAGTGTGTCTTATGTACATTGTGAAAACACTGATTTTGTTTTGGCACTATATTGGTTTAACTAGTAATGCCAGTAGGTGGTGCCCCACCATACCACCTTATTCAGATCTTGCAAAACCAGACGTGCCACAGAGAAATCTCTTGAAATTAAATATGTGCAATGTATACATAGCGAAAACACTGATTTTGCTTTGGCAGTTAGCTGGTTTAACTAGGTACAGAGATAGGTGGTGCCCATAGAGGTACAGGTACAAGATAAATTTTAAGGTTTTGTTGAGGATCATATTTCAATATTTCTCATCATATTCATCAGTAAATCAATAACCATAATTAATAACAATAAGCATAATCAGTAACCATATTATGTAAGTAGCAGTGACACACACACACACACACACGCGCACGCACGCATTCAAGCAGTTCACACATGCATGAGCAGTGCACACAGACACATGCACACACACATACAAGCAGTTCACACACGCATGAGCAGTGCACACAGACACATGCTCACACGCACATATAACACGCACGCATACAAGCAGTTCACACCCGCATGAGCAGTGCACACAGACACATGCACACACACACACACACACACACATAACACACACATACAAGCATTTCACACAAGCATGGGCAGTGCACACACACACACACACACACACACACACACGCACACACACACACACACACACACACACACACACACACATAAAAGCAATTCAATTCACACATGCATGAGCAGCTCTCACAAACATAAGCAGCGAGCTTCTGTAGCTTTGATTAGTAAGCAGGCTTCTGTTTAGTTGATTTGAAAACATAATCAGGTGAGACATTTAAATGTATTTGATTTCTGTAGCTTTGATCAATATTTGTGCAGTAAAATCATTAATTGTTACTGAAAACATAATCAGTTGAATCATTTATGTATCTACTTGTATCCAATTCCTTTGACTGTATTTTTCCTCTCTTGACTGAAATTTTCCTCTCCTGTTTAGTATATTTTCTTTCATTTTTTTATGAAACCAATACTTCTGTGCACCACCATTATTTTTCGGAGAATCCTAGGGGAAAGAAAAAACTTAACAGATAATGTGTGTACAACCCATGTATTGTGAGTGGAATAAAGTTGGTTGAGATTTACCCATAAATATTGCTCTGTAAAGAACGCTGAGTTAGTACTTCTTGGTCAAGGACTACTCTCCGGGTTTGGATTATTGCACGATTCAAGGCTGGAATAAAGATAACCTCAGAAGATTTTGGCTCTCTCCAATTATTCACAAACAAGGGGACCTCAAAAATACCCAAACATCTGGTTGGGAAGACACAACAAATTCAACATACTATTTCGGTACATTTGGATAGTATATTGGAACAATAACTACAACAGAGGAATTCATAAGATTTGAGTTTTTTGGTTGTGGTATATGTGAAAAATCAGTCAATTCTAGACACCAGTAGGGGTAACAATCAACATTGTGCAGTCACTTATTACTTCTGAATATGAGTAAAAAGTTGAAACCTCAAGGGATAGCAGGGAAAAGGCTTGAATGTTAATTCACTGTTTTTACCTCATGTTCACAAAAACCTCTAACGGTCACTGTTTATACTTCTCATGTACACTATTTTTACCTCTCACATTCACAGTTTTAACCTCTCACATGCACTGTTTTTACCTCTCATGACAGTATTTACCTCTCATATTCAATGTTTTTACCTCTCACATTCACAAAAAACCTCTCACGTTCTCTGTTTTTTACCTCTCACGTACACTGTTTTTACCTCTCACATTCTTATTAGGTTTCAAGAGTAGTGTAATCATTGCAGCATTGTTTTCTTTTTTCTTCCCCCGCGTGAAATTGTTTCCCAGTAGCCTAGCCCCTGTAGTGAGAATGGTGAATTTATTCACAAGTGGCACAGTCCAATTGCATTTTGTTTTAGCCTGTAGAGCCCAATTTAGTGAAATATCAGACATGGCAACAGTTCTGAAATAATAGGAAATGGTTTATTAAAATGAACTGTATGAAATCAGACGGAATTTAAGAGAAATTATCTGTCCCCAGAATAATTTCATTCACAGCAGGCTAATGAAAAACAACCAACAAATGTAACCTATTTCTGTGATATAATGTAATTGTTGATGCCAGCGTTAATTAAATGCTGTTCAATATTAAACAGTACAAAAGGCAAGGCCAGTCCCATTATCCATTAAAAAAAGGTGATCCAAGGCCCAGGTTTTTGGTACGCAGGTTCCTTAACCCCTTTGTGCAGATGTGCCCACCAGCGGGCATGGAGCTGCAAATTTATGCACGCCGTTACAATATTTTATCACTAGATGGCACACCTGGATCAGTTATGGAATATTCACAAGCAAGCCAAGCTCGAACATGGTTTAGAATATGGACAAGTTCATAGCTTTTTACCCTTAATAAATAAAATCATCATTTAAAAACTGCATTTTGTATTTACTCAGGTTATTGTTGTCTAATATTAAAATTTGTTTGATGATCTGAAACATTTAAGTGTGAAAAATATGCAAAAAAATAAGAAATCAGGAAGGGGGCAAATACTTTTTCACAGCATTCAGGGCTCGCAAAATCGCTGCCCTGAGCGCCCGGGACAAGTAAAAATTTTGTCGGACAAGCAGAAATTAAGAGGCGCTTGCCCAACGGGCTGGATGAAAATTCCACGCCACATACTAATTTATTTCCGATCTTAACGTTTTATTCACTGTACCAATGTGGCCACTAAATTCATTTGAAACAAAATCTGATTTGTTGCTGAAAACCTATGGCCTATTTCACAATATTTTAGGCTTGACTGTCAATTACTGGTAGGCAAGTGCCGCAGCCAAATTTTGATCCGCCGCGGTCCAGGTTGGTTGGTGCAGGCATAAGCAATGACTTGACTCCCAACCATCAAACAGGGGAATAAAGGCATACATGCGTGCAGCTGGCGCTAGGAATCATGTCGGACGGCCATTCCATTGAACGGTCACTCACAAAATCACTTTCTCGGAACATGGTTATAATATAATGTTTGAGTGAGAGAAGCGAAACTTTTATCGACATTTGTTGTTGAGTTTGTGTGTTGTTGTTGTTGTTTAAAAAGGCCCACAGCAAAGTGAATATATTTATTCAATATTAAAGTTATTCATCGAAAGTCCTGTTCTAGACTCGCATTTTTCCCACATTGCGTTTCGTTTCAAACGCCTCAGAACCGAAACGACAGGCTTGTGGTTACACAAGGGAAGAGAGGTATAATTAACACAACTTTCCACTTTTTTTTTTTTTTTTCCAGTTTTGTACGTAGTGGCCGCCACATGGACAGAGGGGGTGACCGGGCAGTGTCTGCGGACTTTGAGTGGGTGTGGGACTATGAATGCGAGCATTTAAACACTCTACCCAGCAATATTACGTCTATACCAGGGCGCGTTTTCCATTAAAACCAGCAACACTATGTCACAAGCAAGAATATGTTGTGATGTTGCACTTGAGGAAGCTAATCGGCCACTGTCAGAGCAACATACAATTTTCAAATGAGACATTGGAGCCAGAGACCGAATTAATGTGGCATTGTAACACACTTTGATAAACACTTCGATGACTGATTACTTAATAAATATTATAAGGAAGGTGTTCATGTTTGTTAGAGAATGTGCACCATGTCAAAATATCTAGCAAAACAAGACAACCCGTAAGATAAAATGCTTTGTTGTCATTTCACTTCACAACATGAGTCCGAGGACTTACGGGTGCTGCACACTCAGAAATAAAGGTACACATGGGGTACAATATTATGCTCTCAGGTACAAAATTGTTCCTTTAAGTTCATTGTACCTTAAAGGGTACAGGACAGAACCTTTTGAGCTACAATATTGTACCTTTCAGAGTACATGAAATGAGAAAGGACATATCTGTACCCAAAATCTCTGTACCCTTAACCAAATGCTGGCAAATGGAGGTTTCAGACACACTAAAATACTTATTTTTGACAACTGACATGAAAATTATCTCATCTCAAAACCCAACCAAAATAGAATAGCCTAATTCTTGGATCAACCTTGTATTAATGACCAAAATAGCCTAACTTTAATACAATTTGTAATTTAGTCAGGCTACTTCTAGCAGAAAAAAAGGTTTAATTTTAATAAGCTAAACTAAGGCCTAACAATCAGAGAAATTACTTATTAAAAGTTAGAGTAAAAAATAAAAAATTAGGTTATAGTAGGTTGACAAAAGAAAAATAGATTAAGTTCAAATGAAGTTTAATAAAACTGGACTAAAACCAGGTTAAGAAAGAGACTAAAAGACTAAAGAAATGGACAAATAACTAGTAATATACTCATAGCTTGCTTATAGTTCATTGAGCCATAGTGGTTCAGTGTAAAAGCCTAGTGGTTTATAGTGTAAAAATTATCTACATTGAATTCGCTTGCATTCAATTATCATTACATGGTTGAAATGCTTTAGTTACAAAAAATAAGGGGAAAAAGAAAGTACTTGTATGATCTAGCTGTTGTAGATGTAGCATTTTTTTTTTTCCATTTCTTGTGGACTTCATGACGTTCAGTACGTGAGCACGTCAGGCGGCACAGCTCTCTTAAGTCAGAATTTAAAAAAAAAAACTTGCAACCGTTACTCTGCGCTGTGGGACGGAGAGCAGCGCAGACGGCGATGTCACTGGCAACACTGACAACAGAGGAGCTCCTCCAGCAGCTTCAGCAAGCTGGGTTGGAGACAACAGAGGAGGAGAAGAGAAAATTTTTGGTGAGTTTTAGTAGCGTTTTTTGAAACATTGCTAGACCCACATTATTAACACGACATTGAGACCTTATAAATTCAAGTGTATCAAGTTTACTGACATTGGCGCCATCTAGCTAGCTAGATAGCGCGCTAACGCTATTGGCGTAATAGCGTTAGCACGCTAGCGCGCTAATGCGCTACCGCTAGCGTCAATGCATTTAATGTTCTAACCACTAGCGTGGGAAGTGGGGGGCCTCCCTTTTGCAGCCCCTCCTGATGTCGGCTGCAGGCTCATCTTGGATGTCACAGTAATTTTAACAGTAAAAATTAAAACAGAAAAATACACACATCAATTGGCTTAAAACCCTTTTGTACAGTCTGTGTCAAATACCTGTGTTTAAAAAATTTGGGTTGAAATATTTTCAAATTATTCATTTATGTATTGAGGAAACGCTTTCTCAAAGAAGTGGAAGGCGCGGACACAAACGCATCGGCAAGCAAAAACGGCGAACAGCAAGCAGAGAGGGATATCTGATTTTTTTCCTCCAAACAATATTCCAGAGAAAACTAAAGTAAGTGATACAAACACTTACATCACTCGTGGAGAGTGATGAAAGAACAGTACAAATGATGGAAGCAACAGTACTATCATCTCAATAGCTATCACCCAGGACTAGCTAGCTTGTTGCTCCGGTACAGAGCAACAGCAGCGGCTCACTCACTTAAGCGCTGCCGTGCACTCGGGATCCTTTCTAGAGAACATCGTATTTCCTGGAAGCGAATTCGGCACGGTGTGATTTGACAGATCGTTTCAATGAGGTTTGTTTGAAAATGGCGATGATTGCATTGTGTTAAAGAAATCGACCTCATTCTTTGTTTTATCTGCACAACCTCAGTGACAATTCGTTTGCTAAAGGGGGATTTAGCAACTGGGAAAAGGCAAAAGTAAGAACTATGTCAGCATGAGTTGTCAGACCTGCACTCTGATTCATTACGTGTGTTAGGGATTCTTTAAGTAACTCCAGTCAGTGCTATGTTTTGGGAGTTTGCAGCTTGGAATCAACATTCTGCAAGGACAGTGTTGTAACATTTATTCAGATCGACTAAATTCCTGGGCCATAAAGGAATACCGCTCAGAGGGCACCATCATCGCGACACGTACCGTAGCAGCTTGTGTGACAGAATGCACTTTTTACCGAAAACTCGAGAATGGCTTTAACTTACCCGCTGTAAAAATATGTAAAAAAAAAAAAAAAAAAAGCCAGTTTGGGAGAATTTTAAGAATGCTGTTTATGATCCCAAAGGGCATGATTATTTTCGCCTTTTATGGGATTAGTCTGCTGCCTGGATGTTGGCGAAACTGACAAGCTACATTCATTAAGGATAGTTGATTGAATTAAAAATTATCAATGCGATGAATCACTTTATTCAAATGGAGGATTTTGTCTGAGGATTATTTGTTTACTTTTGGGGCTGACGACCTCCTGTAGCTTATAAAATGGCGCATAATAGCTAGGCTTACAAAGTGAAGTCCTTCTGTGCCAATGTTTTATAGAGCGCGACAGGAAGATGTTTCTGTTCTAAATGTAAAAAATGCTGAAACGGGAGATGGAATTCAGAGAAAGGGAAATAATTCCGTATCCAACCCAAAAAACCTTAAAAAAGTTTATTTCCCAGAACAATTTTAAAAGGGGGCTCGCCTTTATATTTTGGAGGGTTTTATTTGTGAGAAGGGGGGGTAGGCTACTTGTCATCCCTACAATTACGTGCGCGTTTTCAATGTAGCCTGTCGGTGGTTTCTTGGTCATTTCCTCATTAATAATTTCTTAATCATTATACGATTATGTATTAGTCTTGTTAATTCAAATAATAAATTGATTGTGAATCATGCGATATCAAACTGGGAGAGGTTGTGAGCCATCATGTGTGAGACAGGCAAATCCCGGCAGTATTACCAGGAGTTGGGGTTGAAGAGGATGAAATAAATAAGGCAGCAAAAGCATGATAGCTTTTTAAATGACACATGCGTACAAAACAAAGGAACTTATTGGGATAAAATGTAGAAAAAATTCAGGCCCCAGGACAACAAAACGATTATAAATTATATTTTTTGTTATCGGTCATGATTTATATGACGAGTATTCTTTTATTCCAGTACTCGTTTGCACCCTTAGTTGCTATGACCGCTGTTGCAAAGACCAACATTGTCATAACGCCCTCATGCAGCGCTATTTAAAAAAAAAAAAATTTTTTTTTTTTTTTTAATGATGTCACCCTTCTACTTTCGGTTGGCAGCCCCCCCAAATTCAAACATCTTCCCGCGTGCCTGGTTCTAACAGTCGGTGCAATTATCACGCAACCGCTATTGACAAAATTGGCGCCATTTAATGAATAGTGCGATTAGCACGCTAGCGTGCTAACGCTATTAGCGTGCTAGCTAATGCGCGCCATTTAGCTAGCTAGCTACATGGCGCCAATGTCAGTAAACTTGATACGCTTGAATTTATAAGGTCTCCATGTCGTGTTAGTAGCGCGCTAGCGTGACATTGATAACACGTTAGCTTCCATTATCCAGCTCCAGAACTAGCACTGCAACCTTGAAAAATGGCTAGCACAAATTGTCAGCATCTTGTCTAATGTTAGCAGTTGTGCTACCCAACCTTGCAGCCAACCACCTCAAATTAAGTTGAACTTAAACATGCTTTGAAGTTGTCAGTGAATATACAACAGTTATGTGGGTTGGACTTAATGAGTTTAAAATTAGGCTGGTGCCATTTTGTCACTCAAGTCAGAAGAATTTTATCCACATCTCAGCATTAGATAAAAGGCATGGATGTGTATGCAAACATTAAATATAGACATGTATATTTATTACAGTCAGTGAGAGGTATGGATTTTTTGTTTAAGTTGGTGTAAATGTGATAATCACTTTTCTAATTTTGGTAATGCATGTCTTTTATTACATAGAGAATGATGTGGATGGAGAAACAGTGGATCGTGGTCTTACAGAAGCAATGATTGCTTACCTCTTTGAAAAGTCATTCAAAAAGCAATTGAAGTTCCGAGATTTTGTGAAGCAGAACAAATTGGTAACCCTGGATTTGGAGGTGCTGACACTGTTGCCAGATGTTGAACCTCAGTTTGTTGATACTCAAGCCTCCTCAATGGCAACACGGTATGTGGTGGAATTTACTACTACTACTCTAACTATTCATGATCATTTCTTTGTTTTATTAAATAGTTGGACAGCGTGAACTGTTTTCATTAGCAGGAGGCTTTATGTCATGTTTTGCATTAATATAACAGATTCATCTCTATTTTACTTTGCAGTGCGGGGCTTCCAGCTATCATTTCCATTCCACGGTTTCCAAATGATGTGCAAGCAAAATTGGATGCCAAGGAACCATGCCACAAGGTTCCAAAATACAGGCACACAATAGTGCGCCGTTTGTATGATATGATGGCTGGCTATACAATGTAAGTGACAATTTCAGCGATTAAATTACAGTTAAATTAGAATTTGCAAATAAAAAATTATGCCATACTGTAATAATACCTGTTGTATCTCACAAATGACCCCTCACCCACAGGTTTCCAAGTAACACAGACTACGTTAACGTTGCCAAAGGACTGATCCTGAAGTACCCTTTTTTGAAAGATCTCGATGGCAATGGCTACGTAAGTATGGATGGATGGAATATGATTTTGAAAATATAATTTGTTGGTAAAGAAAAAGGAATGATCAAGTACAATTAGTTTGAAACTGTATGATAATTGCCAGTTCTAAATGTCGGGTGTGTGTTTCTTTCCTGCAGCACACTTGGCACATGTCACTCAAACGAAAATTCAAGACAGAGCGCGCACCGCTAGTTGATGACACAGAAGTGAGAAAGTACAAAGAGAAATATGCCTGATCCAAGAAATCAAAGGCGACTGACGAATCTGCAGCCGTGAAACGTCATCGAGCAGCATCATCATCAGTAAGTCATGTTCATGTTCCCATTGAATTGGACTGTGGGACACTATACAAAATAATCACTGGTGTCAACTTCAGGTTAAGGGGAGTTCCATTACAGTAACAGCCCAGATTCAGTTGTGATGTGTGTAACTTTCTGACTTTGGATATGTGTTTCATGATTGTCTTGTATGGTTGTCTTTGTCCTCTACAGTTTGCTGTTATCGGAGAGGATGTCACCTCCATTGAGGCACACATAAAAGTGTTAACGGAAGAACATAGAAAGATACAGCCTGATCTGAATATCGTCCGAGACCGTATGAGAAAAACATTTGCGTGGAGAAGAAAGGAAATTGTGGAGGGAGTTTCAGTGTCTGACATAATTAAGAAGTATTCATTCCTGTCCACAACCTCTGGTGTAAGTTTTTAGAATAGAATTGAATGCCTTTCAACATGTGCCTATTTTTGAAATGACTCAAATTACCAAATAAGTGAGCCACCCCATCA
Source organism: Gymnothorax javanicus (assembly GCA_029692085.1). Classification (NCBI taxonomy): domain Eukaryota; kingdom Metazoa; phylum Chordata; class Actinopteri; order Anguilliformes; family Muraenidae; genus Gymnothorax; species Gymnothorax javanicus. The sequence goes on from CM056195.1 coordinate 87,348,707, forward strand.
AAATGTCAAAGTTTAATGTAACTTGATGGAAGTGTACATATGTTTTGCAGCCTTAAATCCTGTTTTCTCTTCTTTCCCCCGATCTTGTTTTGTATTTTCCTCCTCTTAGTTATATGATGAAGTGGACACCATGCACTCTTCCATAGTGCCAGTCTATCGGCGCATTAGCGACAACCTAACTGCAGTGCTTCCGAAGCTCCTGAATGTAGTGAAGGATTCCTCTTCACTTAAGAAAATCTACCTGGACGCAAGAGCTGATGTCCTGACTGAGGATCATGCAGGTACTGATCACCTCTACAATTCTCTATCAGCTTAGTTTTGATTGCCAAAGGGCAGTTAAATGTAACTCCTTGTTAGTAAAGGTTTTCACAAACCCCAGTTTAGTGATTCATATCAAATTGTATTTGCTTGTTTTGTTTTTTTTTTCCCCAAGTCACTGACTTCAGAGGTGCCATTGTCCTCCTGCCGTCAATCTTCAAGGAAAAGATTGAAAACTTGATCATTCGGGACAGGTAAGATAATTAAACTGGTTTAGGTAACGGGTAACATTTGAATGCTTGGTTGTTTGTACTTCGGACCAATCTCCCCCTTTTCTTTCTTTGCTTCCTCTTTTACTGTACAGCATGAGCCAAAGACCCCTTACCCGACTATTCAACTAAAGGACCAAGATTGGAAGACCATTTTTACTGGCAGATCTGAAGGTGTCATCAAAGTGGACAGCGTTGAGGTGTGCTCCTGCAACGGAATTGAAGAAGCATTCAACGCAGTGTTTTGTATGTATTTCGTGTTCAACATGGAATACCTTTCCCACCTGAAAAACACAATGACATTCTTCCAGAGGATTATTGCCCAGATATTGCTGGAAGGAGAGAAAGTCTCCACACCTGTGACCCGCGTCATTAACCTCCTATACTGAACAACATGCCACCAGTACATCAGTGTACTAAGTGTTTGCGCAGAACTTTTACCATCACAAAACTTATTCAACATGTTGGACTCGTTCATGCCCACGAACCTAATTTCAACGTCACTTGTGGTTTATCAGACTGTCAATCAGCATTTTCAAAGTACCACTCCTTTAGACGGCATGTATACAGGAAACATAAGGAAAGCTTTTTTCACACAGAGGAAACTGACATAGAAGAGCAACCCAATCTTGAACACTCTGCCTCAGAATCAGTCCAGCATACACCAAGTGTGGAAATACTTCTAGGTGGTCTTAAAGATCATTTATTCAGTTTTGTTTTGAAATCCAGAGAAAAAAATGCCCTCTCTGTACAGCAGGACATTGTGGATGATCTTCAATTTCTTCTCTGTTTTTTCAAAGAAAACTACGATGCCTTTATTTTGTATCATCTTGAGAAGAATGGTTTTAATGTGACTGAATGTGAAGAGCTGAATGGTGTTATGTCCTCTGAAGACTTTTTTGACAAGGCATGTGAAGCAATTCGTTCTCCATATATGATAAAAAGTCACTGCAAATCTAAAATGGGCTTTATCGAACCAGTTAGTTATACACTTAGAGGTGCTTCAGGGAACAAAGTTGGACATTTTTCTTATGTGCCAATCACTCAAGTGCTCCAAAAATGCTGTCCTCTGGAAGATGTATGGGAGCAAATAGTTGCAGATGTCACAAAAGCTAGAGATGGTGAGGTTTTGGGAGAGTACACTGATGGAGAGTACTTCAGGCAACATCCATTCTTTCAAGACAATCCACAGGCTCTTCGACTTCATTTATATGAAGACGAATTTCAAATTGTAAATCCTTTAGGGTCCAAAAGAAACAAATACAAGCTTTGCGCATTCTATTACACTGTAGGGAACATTGGTGATAGACATAGATCAAGCTTGAGCCATATTCACCTTGCGTTAATGGTGCGTCACATCCATATGAAAAAATTTGGATTAGCTTACATCCTGCAACCAATCATAGATGACCTGAGGGCTCTGTCTAGTCATGGTTTCACTATATGTTTGCAGGGAATAGAGCACACAGTAAAAGCTGCCCTTGCTACATTTTCCTGCGATAACCTGTCTGCTCACATGATCGGCGGGTATTCATTGTCCTTCAATTCAGGCAGGATCTGTCGGTTTTGTATGGCGTCTTATTCTGAAATGAAGAAACACTTTTGTGAGGACTCCTTTGTGTTGAGAACACAGATGTACATACTTACCATGTTGAGAGTGACATTGATGACCATGACAGACTGCACTTATATGGTGTCATAGGCCAGTGTCCATTTAATATACTGGATTACTTTGATGTCACCAAAGCTTTCCCCTCGACGTCATGCATGACGTATTGGAAGGAGTGTTGCCATTCGTTATGAAAAAGGTCATCGCTGAGGCTCGGAAACAAAGGCATATAACCATTCGTGAATTCACTGACGGACTAAAAGAGTTATCATTTGGGAAAAATGATGTAACAAACAAGCCAGTGCCTTTAACAGACATATCACTGCAGAAGTCCATAGTTGGATCTGCAAGCCAGAAATGGTGTCTGTTAAGGCTTTTGCCTATTTTGATGGCTCATAGAGTGCCGCCTGGTAGTGCTTACTGGAATGTGTACTTGCTCAGTAGAGAAATTGTGGAGATTATTTTTGCTTCACAAATCAGAAAAGATGATCTTTTTTATCTCAAAATCTGCATTGAAGACTTCTTAACAGAGTTGACCAACGTCTTTGGAAATGTATTAACACCGAAGTGCCACTACCTAATTCATTATCCGCGATTGATTGCAATGTATGGACCTCTACGTTTCTTATGGTGCATGAGATACGAAAGTAAGCATCAATACTTTAAGGAGATATCAAAGAATAGTAAGAACTTTGTAACTATTACTCACACTCTGTGCACCCGACATCAGTTTAAACAATGCTGGGAGTTTTCTTCTGTTCTATTGATTAACAGTAGAAGCACATGTACACCATTTTCAGCACTTCCAGTAGACTTGCAGAACACTTTGAAGACACATGATGTCTTCCATGATGTGCAGTTTGAGGGCAAAATGCTCCAACGTGTTTCCCAGTTACACGTGAATACTGTGAAGTATGCCCTCAATGATGTTTTTGTTATTGGTCATGTCCATGCTGAACAAATCCCATTATTTTGGAGGGTGAAATACATTATCAATGTAGACACATGCTGGGTGTTACGTGCCAAAATTTTGCATCCATTCTCTTTTGACAGTCACTTGCATGCATATAGGGTCAGATTTGACAGACACTGGACAGTCTTGAAACCAGGGGACGAGGTTGATCATCAGGCTTTAGATGTATATTCCATTGATGATGCTTTATTTGTATCCTTGAAATATTTTGTGTAGTTTTATTTGTTGACCTGCTAATCCATGGTCATGTGTCATTCATATGACAGTTGTAATTTAAAGAGAATGTATGATATGGTTTTGATGTTAACATTTATCAAAACGTTTTAATGAATGCATGTTAATAACTAGATTGGTGAATTTGATGATGAACATTGTATTCATGTGAAGTGCCAGAGCTTTTTAATAAACATGTTTGAATATACCTCTTGGTTGATCGTGTATTTTCATTGAGACTGTATTTTCACTAGCATTGTACCTTTTAAAAGGACTGTTTAGTACCTATGAAGGGTACTAAATTGGAATGATTTACACAGGTACATTCTAGTCGTCAAAAGGTACACAAGTGTACCTTAAAGGGTACAGCTGACTGAGGTACATAAATGTACCTGTATAGACAGGTAAATTTCAGTCATCGCAGGTACACTTATGTACCCCAGGAGTACAGCTGACTGGGGTACATAAATGTACTTGTATAGATGGGTACATTATTGTTCTTTTAAAGGGTACTGCCCCAGCGACAAGCATTTGTACCCATCTAGGTACACCGTGGTACTTCCATTTTTCACTGTGTGGTTTAAACCACTCACTGCGCACCCCCGATTGCGCAACTGGTGCTCATTCATTCGTTCATTAAGAGTTATATGTAGCTTTCATAAATATATCACCTAAATCGCTACAATCCGGGCACTGAAATATATCTGATTTTGTTTTTAGAGTTGTACACGTGCCGCTTATTGTTGGTCAAAAGGAATTATGAAGCATCCATAATTGTATTTTTTTTCTTCCTTCATATTGAGTCAAAAGACCGTAACATATGTCAGTGTCTCCAACGACCGAATTAAAAATTTATTTTAAACTCCATTCCAAAACAGAAACAAAATGGAAAGCCATAAGGTTGTAAATGATTTTTCAAGAAGAACACAACCACTTTCAACCACTTACAAGATTGAATTACACAACCCTCCAATAATTGTTGAATATTTCGATCGTGTGCTGTTGTAAAATGTCAACAGTTGATTTGGCCATCAGACGTTTGCAACGGGACGTCAGTACATAGTCTATAGGTCTATGTTTTACCAATATTCTGATGAGTGTGCTCACACATCAATGATCAGAATATCATGTAGAACATACTGACGTCCATTTAATGGACAAAATGTAACAGTAACTTATGCCCCATTTCTACTACGTGGTACCGGCTCTACCCGCTTTTTTTCATTGTTTAAGTTGCATAAAAGGGAGTAGGGAGAAGTCATTAAATGCTAAGTTTTATTTCGTGCATTACATGTTGGCCTATACATTATTATTGAAATAAACTAATGTTCCGTGGTGTGAAAGAATGCATGGTAATAATGAACTTTTGTTGGTGTTGATGAATATACATCGTAATGCAAATTTCCTTTATGAAAATGCCGTCTAGATAAATGATTTTCTCCTCGCTAATTATACACTTTTCGTCGCTGATGATTATTTTGTCTGTTCATAATGAACAGCAAAAGTTGTAAAACCTTTTCAAACGGTAACTGATATGTTGGTTACGTGGTTGGTGAAGCTCATAGCGCACATAAATGCATGATGATTACCATTAACGTAATGCGTGAAAACACCACTTCAAAAAATGACTGCAATGGCATGGCACGTTTGAGTGGTAAAGAATCAACTGCATCCAAAAAGGGGCATACAGATATTTTAAATAGTTTTGTGTTGTGTTGGTATGATGACCAGCTACACTGAGGCAGTACTATCCTCTAAAGGAAAACAATCCCCCAGAAAAGTATCCGGCACCAAGGCGGGTGGAGTAGAGTAGAGCTGGTACCATGTAGTGGAAATGAGGCATTAAGGCCGAATTCGGCGAGGTCTTGGGCAAGGAGAAAACTTTTCGGGCAACCAGGAATTCACTCGTGCTTGCCCGACGGGCTACCGTTCATTTTAGTATTTTGTGAACCCTGAGCACTGTATGGTCCGAGTGATGGTCAGACATTATCCCTCAGGATTTTCTGGTAGAGAGCAGAATTCATGGTTCCATCATTTACAGCAAGTCGTCCAGGTCCTGAAGCGGCAAAGCAGCCCCAGACCATCACACTACCACCAACATGTTTTATTGTTGGTATGATGATCTTTTTATGAAATGCTGCGCTAGTTTTATGGCAGATGTATGGGGATGCATACCTTCCAAAAAGTTCAACTTTTGTCTCTTCAGCCCACAGAATATTTTCCCAAAAGTCTTGGGGATCATCAAGATGGTTTTTGGCAAATGTGAGAAGAGCCTTTCTGTTCTTTTAGGTCAATTCTTTGTCAATTTGCTTAATTTAAATGCAGGATTCAGTCCTTCATTTGTTTGCAGTATGGGCCCATTTGCAAACCTCTACTTGGTCAATAAGACGTCAGGTTTTGTCTGTGCGAACATGTGCATCAAATCCCAATTTAACCACTGCATTCACATATATATACAGTGCCATGAAAAAGTATTTTCCCCCTTCCTGATTTATTATTTTTTTGCATATTTGTCACACTTAAATGTTTCAGATCAGCAAACAAATTTTAATATTAGACAAAGAGAACCCAAGTAAATACAAAATGTTGTTTTTAAATGATAATTTCATTTATTAAGGAAAAAAAAGCTATCCAAATCTACGTGACCCTATGTGAAAAAGTGATTCCCCCCCTTGTTAAATCATGAATCAACTGTGATTAACCACATTTTTTAGTTCAATTTCACTAGCCACACCTAGGCCTGATTACTGCCAGACCTGTTGAATCAAGAAATCACTTAAATAAAACCTGTCTGGCAAATACCCCCTTTTCACTAAAAACAACCTGGTGCTAGTGCCAGTGCTTAGTTGGTTCAACCCACGCACCTCCTCAGAACCTGTTTGCTTTTCCATCGCCAAGGAGCCAACTCAGAGCCACGGGATTATGTCACTGTATAACGTCAGTATGTCACTGTATATGTGTCTTAAACTTAAAACTGGATGGGCACTAAACATCTCTTTGAAACAAATATTAGTTCTGACTTGATCGGAATCATTTTCAATCTGAAAACACTCCGCACTATCAGGGGTTGCTTCTTCACCTAGTTAAGGCAGAACGAAAATCATTCATTTGGACGAGCAATTTTGTGCATTTCAAATCTCTGTCTTTGATTCAATTCAAACAATTTAATCAATCGTGAAGCACAGGTTAGATCGCCTGATGTGCCAAAAGGGTAGCGCGGAAGTTCGAAAGCAGTTTACTTCTTGAAAAGTAGCCTACAGGCTAACTCATGAGTAACTTATTTTTCTGAACTGAATGATGCCTATTGATTAGTCACCCTTAGATCGCATCACGAGAGAAGCCGTGTCTTTAATTGCCAATTGATTGTTAAAACAATTTCTATTTATAAGAATAAAGGAAAATGACTGAGAACAAGTTAGGACTAAGTGATGTTATGTGGCCGCTCAATTTTCAGTCCTGGCTTCACCACTGATTTGAAATACACAAAATTGCGCGACCAAATCATTTTGCCTCATTCGAGGTGAATAAGCAACACCTGATAGTGCTTTTTGGGGTGAATGTATAGTTAATTAGAAAAAAATATTGTGATTGAGTCAGAACTAAAAATTGTTTTAAAGAGATGTTTAGTGCCCACCCAATTTTAAGTTCTGGCTACGCCACTGCAACAATTTCATTTTATATTGGCATCAGGTATATGAGAACAACGCTGCAAGAAATGTTAGTTGCGTTTTGGTAACGATCCCTCTACGATGGCTTCAGCTAACTGTAGTTGTCCCTCTCGTTAAGAGTCTTGGTAAGCGACCAAATGATATCCTGAACTGCAACTTTTACGATGGTTTCGGGAACATTGCCCAGAGCCGGAAAATTAAACTGTACAGTGTTTGCGCTGTCTTGTTGGTCACAATAACTCCGCCTCCAGCCCCTGACATAATCAGTGCTTGGCTCTAGACCAGCAAGGAGTTGGTGCTTGCTCTAGCACCAGTTTTGGGAGCCAGGAGCTGGTGCTTAGGCTGTGGAAAAGCAAAGACCCCATGCTAAGTCAGGCTCTGGCTCTGAACTAGCACTGGAACCAGCTCAGTGGAAAAGGGGTAACTGTGAAGTAGGCTAAAAGATCTCAAAAAGTAACACATCATGCCGCGATCTAAAGAAATTCAAGAACAGATGAGAAACAAAGTCATTGACATCTATCAGTCTAGAAAGGGTTACAAAGCCATTTCTAAGGCTTTGGGGCTCCAGCGAACCATGGTGAGAGCCATTATCCACAAATGGACCAAAAAGAACACAAAGGCTCATCTCATATTTGCCAAAAAAACATTGTGATGATCCCCAAGACTTTTGGGAAAATATTCTGTGGACTGACGAGACAAAAGTTGAACTTTTTGGAAATTGTGAATCCCGTTACATCTGGCGTAAAACTAACACAGCATTTCATAAAAAGAACATTGTACTAACACTCAAACATGGTGGTGGTAGTGTGATGGTCTGGGGCTGCTTTGCTGCTTCAGGACCTGGACGACTTATCATAATTGATGGAACCATGAATTCTGCTCTCCACAAGAAAATCCTGAAAGAGAATGTCCGACCATCAGTTTGTGACCTCAGGCTCAAGCACACTTGGGTTATGCAGCAGCACAATGATCAGAGACACACCAGCAAGTCCACCTCTGAATGGCTGAATGAAAATAATTCTGCAAAGAAGAGTGGGCCAAAATTCCTCCACAGTGATGTGAAAGACTCATTGCCAGTTATAGCAAACGCTTGATTGCAGTTGTTGTTGCTGAGGGTGGCACAACCAGTCATGAGGTTTAGGGGGCAATTACTTTGTCACATAGGGCCAAGTAGGTTTGGATAGCTTTTTCCCTCAATAAATGAAATCATCATTTAGCAACTGCATTTTGTATTTACTCGGGTTATCTTTGTCTATTATTAAAATTTGTTTGATGATCTGAAACATTTAAGTGTGACAAATATGCAAAAAAAAAAATCAGAAAGGGGACAAATACTTTTTCTCAGCTCTGTATATCGATATCGGGCCCACTGTAAGGTACAAACAGCAGTCTTGAAACAACTCGGGTATGTTGAGGCATGAAAAATATTTGGTTATGTTTAGGGTTGGGATGAGAATTAGGATTAGAGTTTAGGCACTAAAACTACTAGGTTATGTTAAGGGTTTGAGTTAGAATTTGGGTTATGGTAAGGTTTCGACACTGAAAACACAGTTAGGTTTACAGTTTGGGTTTGGATTCCAGTTAAGGTTAGGTTTGAGCATCCAAAATACACGGTTAACTTTCGGCACCAAATCTACCTGAAAGAAATTAGACCAATGCATAATCAGCAAGTGTGCCTTTCAAGCAGAAAAGCCCACATTCTAATTCTGCCACAGAGATCTTTATCTCGTGTTTATGGATGTGATCAAATACTGTCGGGAAGTCTAAGTGGGAAACCTACGGCATCAAAACTCACATGAAAGGTCTCCTTTCCTGTATCTATACTAAAATGTCTTCTCTAGTCCTAGGAGAGAGAGAGAGTTGTGATATGAGGGTTCCTGAAAAATCTGGTCACATGACGCATGGAGCCATCTTGTTTCCATTACATTGTACTGTGCTGTCTGCATGTGAATGAGTTCAAATATTAATAGGGACATAATTTTGAAGATATGGACACAAATTTTTTAATATGACAGAATGCTGTGCCTGTGGGTACAGTAATAAGTCAGAGGAAGGCCACAAAATGTACAGGTTCTCTGCTGATCCAGAGGGAACTTAACTGATTCTTTTCTGGGCAAGCTCTCCTCACATAGTGCTATTGGTACAATAAACAGCAAGCATGTCAATTTCATGGTTGTCCAGAAAATACACAGCAAAATCCTAAAAAAGCCAAAATTTCATTAAATTTGACGTCAAATTGCTGAGGTGTGACAACATGCAAATTCTTGAAATCTTCACCATCTTAAAGCTTACATTCTTGGCTATCTTTGGTTCAAAGGTGGTTTTGGTGCAACTCTTCATTAAATAGTTATGAATATTTAGTGAATAGTTTAGTGAATGAATAGTTTTTTAGTAACACCTTATAAATGCTCGTTTTTCAACTGTTTTTTAATGTTAATACAAATTTGAGATCTGATCCTAACAACCATTGGTGTCTGAAAGTCCACACCAAGGTGTTCCCTGTTCCTTTGGGGTTTCTCTGTCTTTTTCCAGTGTAGAAGACTGGATACAATGTGCCTCAATTTCATGTCCCATAAGATAACAAAAACCGCAGAGGGGATTCAAACCTGCGTATGTATTTCTCTGTCAAAAGATATATTAAGCACAAACATGAATTTTCCTATATGATAATTATGTGAATCTGGCAGAGAAATGGGTACTTACAAGTATCAACCTTTTTACATCCTGGGCTATTTCTATTATATAGCAGATCATTTATCAAAATTAGGAACACTTTAATTAAACTGCTATTGTATGCACAATTATAAATGTCAATTTGGGGAAAGAAACAATTTGTAAGTCCTCCAGTGCCATCAAATGGTTGAGATTATTCATCAGTTTTGTTAACATGTTACAACATGTCTCAGTGAGAGGCAAGTCCTAATCTGAGCACTCTTGCCACCGATGACATCAGATTAATTTTCATGCACCCACGTGGACCAGCAAGAAGTTTTTACTGGCCACACAGAGAGGATGTTTGCTGGGTACCTGTACAACATGTCATCACTAAGATGCCAGCACCAACAACTGCCACAGGACGCAGATATAACCTAAATGAGGAATCTGTTAATTCAGCAAAACTGTTTATGAACTTGAAATGAGTAATCTAATGTACACTGTATTGACCATGATACATTTGAATGTTTGGACAAAGTAATGATGTGACTATCATGTATTTTGCTAAATAAATTTCATATATACAAGTTTGATATGGCATTTCCTGACCTATACATGGTACTATAACCAATGCATCTAAATATTGCAGATCTTTAAGTGAATTTCTGTTATCTGATGTTAGGATTACAGCCTCAGAAACTCCTGCAATATGCAAGGAATCACATAGAAACAATGAAAAACGAGCGTTTACAAGGCGTTACTAAAAAATTCATAACTATTTAATGAAGAGTTGCACCACAACCACCTTTGAAACAAAGATAGCCAAGAATGTAAGCTTTAAGATGGTGAAGATTTCAAGAATTTGATGGTCAAATTTCAGGAAATTTTGGCTTTTTTAGGATTTTGCTGTGTATTTTCTGGACAACCATAAAATTGACATGCTTGCTGTTTATTGTACCAATAGAACTATGTGAGGAGAGCTTGCCCAGAAAAAAATCAGCTCTCTACCTGCATAACTTTGGTCATAATTGGCCTTCAAAGTTGGTGTCACAGACAACTTCATCGAATAAATTAGCAATTTCAAACAGCTACAGCTCCCTAATAAAAACATATTTGCCATTGAAAATGTGTTTCACAAGTGTTCTGGGCATAGATGCTACACTGTGGAAATTCTTGAGCCCATGGCATTGATATAACTAGAGATATTGCCTCCTAAAAATCCACTTTTATTTGACGTTGCAAAAAGGAGTGCGAAAATCAGCAAAACGTTGCCATCTTTATAAATTTTTTTTTGTCAAAACTAAAGAAGATATTTTACTGAAACGTTGCACATATCCTATTAAGTACATGGCCTTGGTGTGAGAATTTTTAAAAATAAATCTGAGATGGTCAGGTGGGGAAATTTTCTGAAATTTGTTGAATTGACATGGAATGACCCACATACGAGACGTGCATATTCGCGTCTTTGCATTGACTTTGAATGTAATCTGTCGTGCGAAAAATTTGTTTCACTTCCGGTGTAAAAGCAGCTTAACGTGGCGTATTATTTCATCAAAAACACTAGAATAGCTTATACTGCAGGAAAAGGGCATTATAAATCACAGAAAACAATGAATGCACTGCTTAAGCCCAACGCCCACTGGAAGCGTCAGTAGCATCAATATTGACAGATGACAACAAGACTGATAAGCAAGCCATGGGTGTCACTCTCAAAATATTAAACAAGACAACGTTTAATTTTGAAAAGGCCTACCGATGAAGCTTATTTTCAGTGATGGCAAAGTGCAACGTTCAGGTTACTGTGCACTTTACGTTATATACAGGCATAATTTCCCTCCTAAATTTAGCCGTCTTGTAAATTAAGATTATGATTCACTTTACTTTGCTCAGCAGCGAATTAGCTATCTAGATAACTTAGCAGTGTTCAGCTCTGACCAGTGCTCCTTTGAGTTTGATACTGTCTAACTGAAGATCGCTTATAACTTAAATGTGCGCAAAATAACGGATTTCCTTTCAAAACTGCGACTTGGTTAAAAAGCAGGTATATCAGTTTCGACAACTGCATGTGAGGTCTCCGCTAATTGTGTGCCACCAACCATGGCGAGGCGAAATAGTTAAATAACCAAAAAGACAAATGCATTACCATTGAGTTGACGCTCAAGAAAATCAACAATAATATGACGGTGGGAATGATGATTTCATTCATTGGTTACAACATACAAGACCCGCATTATTCAACGTGTTGACATCAGACGCCCGCAGGCCAAATGACTAATCAATGTAAACTACAGAGACACGAAAAGCACGTAGTTGATGACGATATCACGTAGGTTCGTCATGTAAAGTCTGTTAGTCAGTTTGAAATAATGACAGTGTGAAACCCAAACAGACCGAACCAAATGTATACAATGTAACAAAAACACGGACCTTGGTCCAGACTTTCACGTGTGAAAACACCCTAAGTCTCATCTCTGACAGATCTCAGTTTGTCAGGGAAAATAAAAAGTCTTCAGAGGCTCCAAGGTAAACTTTGGTATATCTCGAGGATCTGCTGTGGGCCCCTTGCTTTTTTCTTTATACATGCTTCCCTTGGAAACATTGTAAGTATATATGATATTAAATACCACTGCTATGCAGATGACATTCAGCTCTATATTTCATTTAAGCCAGGTGAAAACGATCAGCTAACTTGATTAGAGAAGTGTCTTAAAGGTGTTAAAGCATGGATGATGCAAAATTTTCTCTCATTACATCCAGATATGACTTTAATATTGGTAATAGGTCCCAAATCGCTTAGAGAGACATTCCTTAAGCTTTCTCTAAACTTAGATGGCCTCTCTGTTTCTGCCAAAGCTGTTGTTAAAAACCTTTGCATCACCCTTGATTCAGTGCTCTCTCTCCATGCTCAAATCAACAACATTATCAAAGTGGCTTTTTACCATCTTAGAAAAATATCTAAACTGAGGAAAATATTGTGCCTTCAGGACACTGACAAAATGGTTCACGCATTCGTGTCCTCACGGCTGGACTACTGTAACGTTTTATGGTCCGATTGGTCTGGGTCTGCTACGAAATGCCTTCAACTAGTGCAGAATGCTGTTGCAAGGGTTCTAGGAAATGTGACCACATTAGCCCAGTGCTCAAAAATCTTCCTTGGCGTCCTGTTAAATAGAAATAAATATAAAATTCTACTGCTAACTTACAAAGCTTTAAGTGACTTGGCCCCAGAATATCTTAGTACTCTTCTCATTCCTTACTCCCCTACAAGATTACTTCATTCACAAGGGGGTCTATTCTCCCATGCGCGTAAGTCAAAAAAAGCGCGCAGCTATGCGCTTTTTAGCCTACGCGTATTCTCCCCTTGACTTAAGTCTGTGCATTCTGCGCCCCGAAGGCAGTTACGCACTTCGGGCGGAGCATGGCCAAAATCTGGGCGTTTATCAGGCAAATAACACTTACGCGTATTCTCCCCCTGGCTTACGCGCTTTTTCTGTTAAGCACTTTTGAGGGCTGTATTAAGGTCAAGCGCCAATATAAGGCGCAAGGGAATATTGCGTTTGATGTCGGTTATAGGCCGAATTTTAACATTTATTTCATTTTATTTAACATGGTTAAGGTTGAGACATTCAATATTCGATTGTTCATCCTTATTTCTAAACTACACTTCTCATAACCATAATAAATTATCAAACAAAATTATTACATGATATTATGCAACAGCGTGTTCTCCAATTAGTTCAATTAGCCTACAAACACATAGCAATTAATTAATACGAGTATAAATAAGACCATCATTCTACCATGCCCTCAAAATCTAAAACCAAAATGCCAGTCCTGTATTTGCTTGCACTCTTGCGTGAGTGGGAAAGAGTAAGAGGAGCGCGCCGAGCTCGAAGACGTCCACGCATATATCGGCCTTGTTTGGACATCCTGGGACTAACAGACACCGAGTGCATCCTATGCTTTCGTCTGGACTGCGAGGCAATCATCTATCTTTGCCGACCTCTGGATGAACAGCTATCCAGCCGCAGCAATCATCCACAAAACATACCCGTGGTCATCAAGGTCACAACTGCGCTGTCGGTCCTGGCATTTGGGTCATTCCAGAGAGTGGCTGGTGATGTCATGCACATATCACAGCCGTCTGTGTCAATGTGTCTGACACAGTTCGTTGACGCTATGCTGCACCACATCAGCCACTTCATGAAGTTCCCCGAAACACCTGCTGAAAGACGGAGAGTAAATGGGGGGTTCGGGTTCCCCAGTGTTTTGGGAGTCATTGATTGTACTCACGTTGCAATCAGAACCCCTTCCACTAATCAGAACATGTACAGAGACGTCGGCACAGCATTAATGTTCAGGTTTTGTGCGATCATGATGCGCACATATTAAGCATCTGCGCTAAATTCCCTGGCTCGGCCCATGACACCTATGTACTGCGCAACCGCTTGAAATGCCAAAAAATACAATGAATATTTGAAACCATATTAAGCTTGTTTCCAGTATTTATCACAATGATACTCTGAGTATTGGCAAATAAAAATGATCATTTTACATAACCCTCCTTCATCCATATCCACTCCAAAGTTCTTCTCCATGCACTTCCACTGCAGAAAGAGTGGAAATGATGAGTGAAATGCACAGGGGATGATGGTTGCCCACCAGTTGTTGCGTGCACACTTCTCCAGTGTGCAGAGAGCCTGGCTTTTACAGCGCCCCGCAGATCCATTTATTCCATTTATGCTTTAAATCGGGGATACTGCGCTTACATCTCCCCACCGAAGCCACATCCAGAACGATTCGCAGCTTTCTTCCTCGGATCAGCCTTCAGTGCCCCCTTGCCATACAACACCTCTTGGTGCCTCTTCACCTGATTTTACCAATACCTCTAACTCCTCATCTGTGAAATTTGGTTTTGGGCTTCGGCTCGACGTCACCATCGTTGTCTTCATGTTCTATTTACAAATGTGACTGCCCTATATGTTTGTGATAATCTAAGAAGTTGTGAAATTCTCACTTGGGAGGAGACTGATTTTCTAATTGAGGATATCTGTATTAACTAACCCATGTCTATGTAAATATGTTTTTTTTTCCCATTGATAATACTGTGTATTTATATGTGTAAATAAAGATATTATTAAATACTCTAGATTGAGCCCTACTCGGGCCAATACCAAAACACTACCCATTTGTTAATCAATTTTAGCCAATAAAGAATAGCCGACATGGGAAGAATCATTATCAGTAAATGGGATAATTGATTATGATAAAGTAGCCTACTAGGCACAAGTTCAAGTGAATGTGTCGCTCAAATAGGCTATGGATATGGAATTGTGTGATTGTTGAGGTGGTTTCGGGACGGGACGGGACGGGGATGTGACTGCGTGCGGGGTAAGAATCCTTTGTTTGTTAAAGCATTGCCATGTCCTTTAGTTGCAAACCTGACATCGTAGTAGTTTGAGATTTCAAGAGCGCAGTTTCTAAATGAGATCATATAAACTGTCTTTGATTGTTATTTTTGTGTGACTAGAATGTTCTCTTTATTTGTGTTCTTCCCTGTCTTCCACAGAACAAACAGGCTGGTGTAGGAGGGGCACATTTTCAATGCTCTGATTGCGCTGGTTGAGAAGCGCTAAATTCTTTATTTGTTATTTCATTATCGCGGCAATTTGTTTGTTTGCATTGCTTTAATGCCATGGTGGCTAGAATAAGAAATAAAAAAGAGATGTCTGCATTACTTTTTGTAATTGGCACAGACATACATAGGCCTATTATTACAGCGGCATATCGTCGGCCTGCTGATAAAACCTCATATCTTCAAAATGATAAACTTCACAGGAAAAAAAAAAAGTAAAAAAAAACAATATAAATTGATAAATATCATTTAAAATATAAATAAAATTTAAAAAATGTTTAATTTTGCATGTAAGAATAGTGGACATACGAGTTTTTGTTTCTTATCAATTTGGAGATACGAGGTTTTATCAGCAGGCCGACGATATTTAAAGTCTGGTTTGCGTTTACCATGGACTACAACTGCATTTTCATGGTTAATCAGAAAATCCTTGTTCCATGTTTTCCTGATAGCCATAATCAATGAGCTTGGTACAGAGTCTGCCTCTCTTTTGGATTAGTCACATCTCTTTCATAAGGCCGCCTACATTCTGAAGTTAAGCGCTGTGGGCGTGATCGAAGCGCGTAGGGAAGAATACGCGTGACTCAAATGCGCGTAACTCGAATCACGTAAAAAAGGACTTAAGCGCAAATGGGAGAATAGACCCCCAAGGTGCTTGATATTTGAAAATTCCATATATATCCAGAGTTACAAGTGGAGGCAGAGCATTCTCTTACAAAGCCTCACTTTTGTGGGACTATCTCCTGAAACCAATTCGGGCTTCAGACACACTGAGTGCGTTTACATCACATTAGAGAAAGTAGATTTATTGCGTTAGCCAGACTAAAACCGGAGTTTTAAAGTACAGGGAAACATGTTAGTCTGACTGCAATCGCGCAAAATCGAATTTCTCAAAGTCGGACTAAGACATCCAGAGAATGCGGTTAATTGTCAGATCACTCCTCCATGTATATGCTTGAATCGAACCAAACTTGACTATGCACTCTACGTATGCTCCACAGTTCATCGTGCAGAGCTTTGACCCAGAAGTCTTGAAGACTCGTGATCACCAAACTGATTGGCAACAACTCTGTACTCTGCACAACTAGCGAGTTTGTACAGAACAGTTGCAATCCTCATCTGCAATGGTATTGGTGCTCTAACAGTCATGTCTTGAGGGCTCATAACTTCTTCCATTAATCCGCATTATTTATTAAATGACCTGCGCGTCATCCAAAAATTTTCCTTCCACTCGCCATCGGAAAACTTTTTTCACAACCACTCTCTCCCGCCAGTGCCTGGCTCTTTAGGCACCCGGCAGTTTTATTTTGTTTATATTGTGATCTGAAAATCTACGTTAAGTTATTTGTAAAAGCTTAAAATGGATAAGAAATTGAGATTTGTAGATGCGTACAAAAATAAATGGATTTTAGGACGAAGCTATTTTTTATTTTTTTCTGATGACAGTACTACAGATTGCCTGAATGCCCGAGTTTAAAATAATAATTTATCTAGGATATATTTAACAATAGGATCACGCGCAACACAACATAATTTTAGG
Organism: Gymnothorax javanicus; assembly: GCA_029692085.1. Classification (NCBI taxonomy): domain Eukaryota; kingdom Metazoa; phylum Chordata; class Actinopteri; order Anguilliformes; family Muraenidae; genus Gymnothorax; species Gymnothorax javanicus. Next base: position 87,365,527 of record CM056195.1, read on the forward strand.
AGGAGTCAGTGACTGGTGAACTTAAATATGTTTAACAAAACTTTGATCACAATTTTAAAAACTGCCACAGTTAAAATTTAGGCAACCCAATGGCATTTTTGGTGTTATGACATGTGGCAATTAAACTGTATTTCCCACTTTGATGATTAAATTTAGCAATCTACAGTTTACATGTGTGCCAACACTGCAAGTCATAATCCAACAGATCCAGCCGAGGGCCGTCATGAGAAACGAGTGTGGCTTCATGTAACGCAACTGAGGAAACGGCATCTCATGTCACTAAAAACGTATATCCTCATTTCATCTGTCCTCTCTTCTGTTTCCTCCATGCATTATTGGTGGGAGGGACTTAGACGGAAGGATAGGGCACAGGTGAGGGGAACGAGGATGCAATTTAAGAGACTTGAGAAGCGGTCTACCTGTCAAGTGGGTTGGCATTAGATTCCATCCACAAAAACCACTTTGGTCGAGAGAGCCTGAGAGATTTCCTAAAAATAACAACTCATGACAAGAGATTACCAGAAATTTGATGGATTGCCTCACCGAAGACAGATTATGAAAATAATCCCCAGATTACGATCCCCTAATCCTAACCCTAACTCTAACTCTCTCGACCGAGGTGGTTTTTTGTGGATGGCTACAATGCTTACCTGTCTGGTGACTGCAAGGGCTGCGTCTCAAGTCTCTATACTTGCATCCTCGTTCCCCTCACCTGCGTCCTATCCATGCGTCTTAGTCCCTCCCACCAATAATGCATGGAAGAAACAGAAGAGAGGACAGATGAAACGAGGACATAATATGTTTTAAGCAACATGAGATGTCTTCTCCTTAGTTGCGTTACATGTAGCACCATTTGTTTCTGATGACAGCCCTTGGCTGAATCTGTTGGAATATGATCCGCAGGATTGGCACACATGTAAACCGTGAATTAATCGCAAAATTTAATCATCATAGTGTGGAATACAGTTTAACTGCCGCATACAATGTAACACCAAAAATGCCATGGGGTAGCCTAAATTTTAGCTGTGGCAGTTTTTAAAATTATGATTAATATGCTCTCATAAAATATTGAAGTTCTCCAGTTAGTGATTCCTCCTAAAATTATGTTTTGTTGCGTGTGATCCTATTGTTAATATAGCCCAGATAAATTAAGATTTTAGTCCCGGGCATTCAGGCTATCTGTACTGTCATCAGAAAAAATTAACCTCCCCCTATATGAAATCCATTTATTTTCATGCGCATCCACGAATATACATTTCTTATCCACTGTAAGCTGTTACGAATAATTATTATTATTTTTTTAATAAATTTGGCATCTCCAATCCCACCCGAATCTGGAATGTCCAATTGGGGAACTATGTACAAGGCTTTCACATATGCGACCCCCTGTTGCCAACTCAGGAGAGTAAAGACAGCTCGCGGCTCTCCTCTGAAGCACGCGCCTGTCAGCCACCGCTTCTTATACACTCATTGGTTGAATCGTCACAAGTTCAGAACGAGAGCGGAGGATACCCAAACATGAATATATACAATTGGATATGAAAAACTTATAGGCCTAAGTGGATTCCAGTTGTCTAAATAACAGTTCATCCCATTCAGGGGCATAGCCAGGATTTGAAAAAAGTATATGCACATGTTTAAAACAGAAATGCAAGAGAGCAAAGGGAATAAGCCACAGTGGTCATGGGGTATAGAAAAGAACTAGACAAGGCTAAATTTTCTGAAGAAAATTTGTGTGCTTGCTTCTGCAAGAAAGTGTAAGAGGTTGACTTAAAAACAGAAGGTGCTTGGAAACTGAGAGCCAAAAGAAATGTTGAAAAACTGCTGAAATGTAAACACAAGACTTTAAAGCTGAAAATAATTGTTTAAGGAATTCTGACTTTTCAGCTGCATCATGACTGTGTCTACTCCGCTTCAACCCAGCTGTAAAAAAATGGTCAATTGGAGTCAATGAGGTTGACACATTTCTCTTTATGGTTCTGTGCATATCCAGGTCAACACAGTGCATGCTGAGAAATTTGCTTAATGGCGGAGCAAATATGGCAGGCCACATTGGTGGACTGCCGCAGCTGTTGTTGCCTATTGCTCATTGTCAGTATCTTCCCCAGTCCCGAACTGTACAACGCTGACCTGGCCAAGTAGTGACATGCTCCTATTCGAGGCTCTCTGTTCATTTCTGTGCACTGTGTGTTCGCTGACTAAATAGCCAATAATAGCAAGCTGCAAGATATTGTTAACACATGTTTTATTTATGTGCTGTTATTAGCTAGTTAGCTTGCAAACACACAGTGCACAGAACGTGTTCGAAACAGGTAAAACTAGAGCGTTGAAATTGCCATCACTGCAGATGACATAATCAATCGCTAGCTAACGGTAACCATTAAACTACTCAATGAGTATGGAAAAGTTACGTCTGCTGGCTCAGAAAGGATGGCAGTTAAGGTCATTTTGATACCACTATTTTGCCTGTTTTAGATACGATCGCAAATATATCTAGCTCGTGCAAACAGTTGCTTGTATACACTGGAATAGGAGCTCGAGCAATTCTTTTCTGCTTAGCAATTTTTTACTGTAATATCTGTTCTCATGGACCCGCCCTGCAAAAAGACCGGACTATGCTGCCCTAAATGTGCTCTCTTGGAGCTGGTTTGAGCAACTGTACAAACAATGATACTGAAAATTATTTCACTGAGTTTGACGCAAAAGAATTAGATTTGTCTAACAGTCATATCAATCTTAGTTCGAACAATGATCATGCTGAGGCCAGGAAAAAGTCCAGCAGAGGGCAGAATTGAACCACAATACCGCTATGCCACAATTTTGCTGAGTCACTCTGAGTCATTTGAGTTAATGTTTAAGGCATTTGTTCCAACAGAAATTTTAGCTAAGGCCTCTCTTACATACTACTGCCTCTACCTCAATGTTAGTACGTCCAATCTACGAAATGCTATCATACTGAAGAGGAGAGTCTGCTGAGCAAAATAAGTCAAAATTTTTTGTGTAGTGCCAAAAACGTGGGAACACGAGCAAGTTATAAAACTGTGTTTTTCAGCTTCCCAACCAGAATTTTCTTGTCTGATTTAATACAGGAGTTAATGGAGTTGCGGTTAGTGCTCCCGTCGCTTTTCGGCTAATGCTTCCAAACCTGTCTGTCCCATTGCTTGTATAGTTAAATTTTCATGACCAGCACAACTTTTGCTACAACTTGGATATAAAAATATTTATGGGAATTGAAAACTGTGGGAGTTAGAGCAAGTTTAAGAGAAGACTTCTTGATGATTTTACAGCTGTTCGCCACTCTAACAGTGATGTCATCACACTGTCATTTCCCAGAATGTATTGTAACAAAAATTATTTTAAAAAATAATGAAAAAATTATAGAAGTTTTTTAAAGAAAATTTTAACTGTGAAAAATTATACAAGCTTAACTTAACATTTTGCAGTTTGAATGACATTTCTAGCTAAAAGTATTGCAGAGTAAAAAAAAATTGCGTAAAATAACTGAATCAACTGAATCAGCACAAAAATAGTTTGATTTAATAGGACCCCAAAAAATCACATTTAAAATGAAATATCTCAAAAACTAAAAAGAAAATAAAAAATCTGTATAGATGCAACGTAATTCAGAACAAGCTGAATTTTTTAGAGTTTGAACAGAATCAATAGCTTAAACGGTGTAGGAGGAGTTAGTCGGCCAAATTTAGGCAGAAGAAGAAAAAGAAGAAGATCAGAGAATCGAGTGTGCTGCTTCACTGAAGCAAGCACACAATAAGTGGGAGTACTATCCTAAGGACTGTGGTTTACGAGCTAGTAGTGCATAGGACAATGAAACACTAATACAGCACCTTGGTGAATTTGCTAAGATTGAAGCAAAACGTACCAATAAACAATAATTATACAGCTGACGGCTGTTCCTGTGTTTACATGAAGACACAAAAGAAAAGTTTTGAATGAATTGGTCCCGTACGTCTACATGAGATCACCTGCAATGCAGGATGTGCTAAAAGTGAACACAGAAGTTTATAGAATATAATAATATTCTTATTTATTTGACTTTTTTGATTATGTAATTAAAACATTGTTCTTGATTAAATTTACTCTGTAACTGCCGCAGCATTGCAGAAAGAAGAAAGGTGTTGTAAGACCACGCCTCCAGCTGTCCAGCTCACCGATCAATTAAGACCCAGACTACATTCTTCCCTCCTGAATCACTGCCTGCATCTATGTCTCATTTCCATTGTGTGGTAGTAGAGTGCTATTTAAGACTGAGCTTTGCACTTAGTCGTTGCGAAGTCTCATAACCACATACCTGTGTTGCATTCCTAGTCTTGTATAGACTTAGTTCCCAGGACTCGGCTTACAGTTAAAATAACAAGGAGACAGTGTGTTAATTTAACTGATAAACGCAATCCATTGATAACAGCGCAGTAGCACCTAGTAGTTCGGCTTTCCATAAATGGATCAATGCCGCCATCTAACGTTATTTGCTAATAATAATAATAATAATAATACTTATTAGGCCTACTTTTTACATTATCGCTTGATTCTTGCTGGAACGCGAGACCAATCACTTTACGGAAGTTTCTATTGATAAATGATGACACCCTAATTTACAGTGCTGCTCGTTGTTCTGGTCATCTTGCCTATCTAAGCTATAACGTTACCTAAAATAAATTGATTTAATAAATTATATGCCAGTTAATGACATCAAAATATTTATTGGGCGTGATGATTCTGTAGCTATAAACCTTTCTTCAATTTAAAATGTGCTTTTGATCTTAAAAGGAGTTCTGCTTCTTATTGAATGGAAAATTAATGAACTTGTTGGAAAAGCTGAACAACGTGTAGCCTTTTGTTTAGCGGGGTTTTTTTCAGGAAGAGGCCATTTGCCCTGCAGAGCTTTGGCGCGAAACTACGAAGAGTGAGTGGATTACAAAATTAAATCTCTTATTGGCCCAGCGGCTGGGCAAATGGCAAAACTCCTTCTCTTGTCGGCCCTGCTGCGGGGCAGATAGCCGATGTCTTTCCCTCAATTCACCCCGCAGTGGGGTGAATAGCCACTTCCTTTTTTTATGTCGCGCCCGAATAATTCCCATAATCTTCAACAATATGTGTAAATATAATTTTGATGCAATTTTGCGATAAACTACTTTGTTCTCATACAATACTTTTCTTATGGAACACATGTATTTTTATGGCAATGTTTCAGTAGGCAACATTATCAATTTATGTCGAATAAATATATGAATAGGTTTGATGTGTCGTAACGTTGCATCTTGGGGAGGTCTTCCTAAATAAGTGCTTTCATACGACTTCATGTCAAAAAATCCAAACTATCCCTTTAAACGATACAATATCTCATTGTCACAAATAATATTAATCTTAAGAAGCTTTAAACTCATTTCCAGCAGCTTTAACCTCACATTGTCAGCAATCCAAACTTCACATTATCGGCAGCTTCCAGCTTGCCTACGCAGTTTCCCCTGGAACTGCACTTTTCTAGTTGTTCTTATTATTATTATTATTATTATTATTAGCAGTTGCGGCTTGTGAACTGGAAATAGTGGAAACTCAAACATTCCCTTAAAATTAATGATTGGTCATGACCTGTTTTCAATCAGTCATTTAAATTACTATTTAACTATTCAACTCTCACGCATTCGGTGTTAATTCAAGTGGGATATTTACTTCCTTTGCTGTTGGCAGCAATTATTCAATCAACGGGTATGTAAGAGATTCTCGCGTGGAATTGAAGTTCTTGTACATGGAGGGCTTGGAAGCAATGGAATTGCATAAAGACGTTTCAAATGATCTTATTTCATTTAAACGATCATGAAACCCATGCATTGCTTCCAACCCCTGAGTAAAGAAATGCGCGAGAAGTCCGGAGTCATAATCGGTATACCTTATAAATGAAAACTGGCCACATCTGATAATGTCGAGAGTTGTTGGAATGGTCATTTAAATGAATAATTGAAAACAGAAAAAAAATTGTGTGTGCGTGCGTGTGTGTGTGTCCGGCCACTCAGTGCTAGATTCCACCGAGCGCGTATCTGCAGCATAGCGGGAGCGACGCTGTTTGGCTCCGCCTTGCAGGCGACTGTTTCCGGCCAACCAGTGCTAGACTCCGCCGGGCGCGTATCAGTGCTAGATTCCACCAGGCGCGTATCTGCAGCATAGCGGGAGCGACGCTGTTTGGCTCCGTCTTGCAGGCGACTGTGTCCGGCCAATCGGTGCTAGACTCCGCCGAGCGCGTATCTGCAGCATAACGTGAGCGCCGCTATTATAATATAGACATGCAAGGGGGATTCCCCCTTTGTCCTCTCCTGGGGATTCCCCCTGTGTGTCCTCTCCTGGGGATTCCCCCTTTTGAACCCAAGCCAATTCATCCACAGGAGTCGCAAATCCCAAAAAACAGATGCCAGGCCGCAAGAGAAAGTAGCGCGTAATCTGCAGCATAATGTGAGCAATGCTATTATGCTCCATCTTGCAGGCGACTTCGTGTTCCACTGAGCGCGGAATGTCAGCGCAGCGTATTCCCCTTGATGGTTACTTAGTTTTAGTTACTATAAAAACATCGGTCGCGTGACAGCCACCTTGGTGTTTATGGAAACGCCATAGCAACACCATAGCAACATGGTGACATCATAGAGGTGCATGTGATGACATCATAATGCTGCACGAAGTTACATAAAATAGAACCCGTGGATCCCCACGGGCAGAGTGCTAGTTATTATTATTATTATTATTATTATACTGGACAAAGAAAGTGAGGGATCACTCTGATTTTTAATATTGAAATATGATATGGAACATAATTTGAACTATCAAATATTTCAAATTCGAAAATTGGGGTGATCCCTAATTTTCTTTGTCCAGTATATTATTATTACTGTAATGACCAGGTAATGGTTGTGCAAAGTTGAGTAATTGTTACCTATAGGAATCCACTTACGTTATCAGGGTACCTTGTGGGATGATGCCAGGTCCTGCTTGGGATTGGCAGCACAGCAAGAGGGGCTGGACTTGGGGAGGTAACAGGGAGTGGGGTATAAAACTGTAGGTTTGGGGAGGTATGAGAGATTGGGGAAATAGGAGTTGTGAGAAGCTACTAGGGGTATTTACCTGTTTTTCCCTGTTAAGGGCCGTTTGCTTTTCATTAAACGAAAACCCTGTTGTCACCGAATTACGTGTGGACAGTCGCCCATTCTGACAAAACGCTACATTACTTTCAGTTTCAAAGTTTCCTCTCAGCGGTTTTTCAACATTTCTTCAGCAATTTCTTTTGCCTCTCATTTTCCAAGTACCTTCATTTTATAAGCCAACCTCTTCAACAATTCACACTGAGTAAGCACACAAATTTTCTTCAGAAAATTTAGCCTTTACTAGTTTGAGGATACTTTGTCAAAAAGTCTGCCATAGCGCAAGCCATTATAGAGTTTCGATTCTGTGGTGCACAGCGATCACTCCATGTTACAATCTCAGTAGAATCTAGGTGATCATGCACAACCCATTCAGGTATTTTCATCATTGCACTTGCAATGTCGTTTGCTCCCCTCTCTGACATTGCCTCTGTCCACAAAGCACAGTTGCCCTTCTTAGTTTGTGAACTGTGAGCAGGAAGATTATACAAGTTAAGTTTATGTTTGTAGAAAAATTAGCTAATTTCAGCTTGTGTACACGAAATGCAAGTCAAAACAGACTGTTAGGGTATCTTTATCCTCTGTCTTTTTTGCGCTCTTCACACATTGCTGTCTTGTCAACAATATGCTTCCTTTGCGTGTCTTCATCACTTTGGCTTGCCAAGTTTTGCTTTCTAGCCATCTCATGTGCTTCATACTGATCACATCTGAGTAACAACTGGCTATTGTGTTACAAATGGGACAACAGGACATAAATTTCAATTCAACACTTCAAACAAGCCACTGTGGGTGCAGGCTTTCATACCAACCAAGCTGCTACACACCTGATTCTACTAATCAACCTCTGAGATGTTTGTTAAGGGCCTTGATTAGTAGTATCAGGTGTGTAGCGGCCTGGTTGGTATGAAAGCCTGCACCCACAGTGGCTCTTTCTGGAGAGGGTTCCCTACCCCTGGCATGCAACAATGTTGAATGCTTTGTGGTTCACAAAATCATTGAAGCGTGACCACGAGCGCAGACTACGCTTTGGTCAGTGGAGTAAAAACAAGGCCTGGGAGATATAGAACCTATACAATGTACAACAGTTTATGATAACATCTGAACGGCTTTTCTGAGAAATATGTAGAATATAATAAAATTGGCTTGAATGCACCCCCGTTAACTGATCTTATCACAATTACAGGTGATCCTGAAAGTGATATTACATCCTAATAAATTAACATACAACTATGCACTATATATAGTAACAATCTATATTTGTCTAATCTTGTAAGGATAAATTTGTTTCAGATGTATTGTAGTTATGATCCAGAATGATCCGGAAGGCCAATGTCTCATCAATCATGTACATACTCTCTAAGACTCTTAATTTGGATAAGTATCTATAACAAGCATTCCACGTTTATTATTTTGTGACCTATTTTGACACCCAAAGGAGAAAGAAATAATTTCTAAATACAGGGATGATTACAATTTTTGCAATCCGGGTCCATGTTACCGGTCTCGCAATTTAACGACACTCGCACATTATTTAGCCAACTATATGAGGCAACTTCTGTGAAAATATCTTAGGTGTGTTTTCATAGTTGTTTTTCAAGATAAACTTTTCATTTTGCATCAATTTTGGTCAAGACAGATGTATTTTTCAATGGAAAATTGAAACTTCTTCAGTTTTTCACATACAGTGCCGTGAAAAAGTATTTGCTCCCTTCCTGATTTCATTTTTTTTTTTTGCATATTTGTCACACTTAAATGTTTCAGATCAGCAAATTAATTTTAATAGCAGACAAAAACAATCCGAGTAAATACAAAATGCAGTTTTTAAATGATGGTTTAATTTATTAAGGGGAAAAAGCTATCCAAACCTACCTGGCCTGGTGTGAAAAAGTAATTGCTCCCTAAACCTAATAACTGGTTGTGCCACCCTCTGCGACAACAACTGCAATCAAGTGTTTGCGATAACTGGCAATGAGTCTTTCACATTGCTGTGGAGGAATTGTGGCTCACTCTTCTTTGCAGAATGTTTTAATTCAGCCACATTGGAGGGTTTTTGAGTATGAACGGCCTGTTTGAGGTCATGCCACAGCATCTCAATCGGATTTAAGTCCAGACTTTGGCTAGGCCACTCCAAAACCTTCAGTTTGTTTTTTTAAGCCACTCAGAGGTGGACTTGCTAGTGTGTTTCGGATCATTGTCCTGCTGCATAACCCAAGTGCCTTTGAGCTTGAGGTCACCAACTGATGGTTGGACATTCTCCTTCAGGATTTTCCGGTAGAGAGCAGAATTCATAGTTCCATCAATTTCGACAAGTCGTCCAGGTCCTGAAGCAGCAAAGCAGCCCCAAACCATCACACTACCACCAACATGTCTGACTTTTGGTATGATGTTGTTCTTATGAAATTATATGTTAGTTTTGTGCCTGATGTAACGGGATGCACACCTTCCAAAAAGTTCAACTTTTGTCTCGTCAGTCCACAGAATATTTTCCCTAAAGTCTTGGGGATCATCAAGATGTATTTTGGCAAATGTGAGACGATCCCTTGTGTTCTTTTTGGTCAGCAGTGGTTTTTGCCTTGGAACCCTCCCATGGGTGCCATTTTTGCCCAGTCTTTTTCTTCTTGTTGAATCATGAATACTGACTTTAAATGAGGCAAGTGAGGCCTGCAGTTCTTTAGATGTTGTTCTGGGTTCTTTTGTGACCTCCTGATTGAGTCGTTGATGTGCTTTTGGAGTAATTCTGGTAGGCCGGCCACTCCTGGGAAGGTTCACCACTGTTCCAAGTTTTCTCCATTTGTGGATATTGGCTTTCACCGTGATACGCCACCCTTTCCAGACTGATAGATGTCAATTTCTTTGTTTCTCATCTGTTCTTGAATTACTTTAGTTCACAGCATGACATGTTGCTTTTTTAGATCCTTTAGCCTACTTCACTTTGTCAAACAGGTTCTATTTAAGTAATTTCTTGATTCAACGGGTCTGGCAGTAATCAGGCCTGGGTGTGGCTAGTGAAATTTGACTCAAAAAATGTGGTTAATCACAGTTAATTCATGATTTAACAAGGGGGGCAATTACTTTTTCACATAGGGCCAGGTAGGTTTTGATAGCTTTTTCCCCTTAATAAATGAAATCATCATTTCAAAACTGAATTTTGTATTTACTTAGGTTATCTTTGTCTTATATTAAAATTTCTTTGATGATCTGAAACATTTAAGAGTGAAAAATGTGCAAAAAAATAAGAAATCAGGAAGGGGGCAAATACTTTTTTCACGGCACTGTATATACTTATGTTTGGTATCAAAATGTCCGTCATGTTGTTGTGTAGCCGTTAAAAATCGTCTGGTTTTTCAGAACAATCATTTATTGGTTTAAATATGGACTTTTCGAGGCCTTGCCCCACAAAAATCTTGAAATCACTAAATAGGTCACAGTTCACTTCCTGTATGCAAATTTCACATTTCAAATCTATTTCCTGGACAGTCCCACAAGTAGGTACATATAACCAGGAGATGGTTCAAATTGGGCTGTGGGCAAATTTTCCTATACCCTGCAAAACCTCCTGTGCTCTGATTTATTTTATTAGAATAAACTTTGGAACAGATAATGGTGAGATTCTGTGCTGTAATTTTTTAGAGGTTTCAGACTGCAACTGAATAATTTAAGAGGGATAAAAGTAAAACTTTGTTTGGTGCACATGAGATGTTTCATTTATGCTGTGATCCATCTTCATTTACTCTGATTCAGTGACATACAATTATTTTTACACCATGACAAAAATCCTCAAGGTGTTAACTTTATTATGATACCATGATTATTCAAATCGACTAAGTCCTGGCAGAGATATACTCACTTCATTTTTGGCATGTCATTTTCGAGCCAGAGGCTCAGGGCTTAAGAGGTTAAAATGGCATTTAAAAAGTGACCATTGACTTTAGACTGGGTTTTTGTTAGTCAATCGTGCAAGAGCTTTATGCGACCTCAAGATAGCAACACGCCAGCAGAGCGCCTGACTACCCCTCCTTTTAAGACCAACACATCCATGGGCACTCAATTTGGCATAAATGCATTTGCTATTTATGCAGCTTTGAGGCTGGATGGGAAAATGGTACCTGCATCTGTCGCAAAGTAGCAAAAACACTTGCGTTACGCTTTACGCTGGGTGGAATATAGAGACCAATGAGTCTGTCTCTTATTGCCCTGCTCAGCAGTCCACTTTTACTCCTGTCTCTATCTCACCAGTTCATAAAGCTCTCTTGTGCCTAGATTGTAAAAAATCTTCTGGCCCTGATAAGATAGAGCCTCACTTTTTCAAAACCACTACTGATGTTATTGCAGAACCATGGTGTTCCCTTTGTGAAAGGGTGGAGACCCCTCAAATTTGAATCATTACCATCCTGCATGTCACTCAGGTTTTCTATCAGGCCATGGTAACATAACGTTGACAATGCTAGTTACTAATGATATCATCAAATCTTTAGATGGTAAACAGCACTGTGCAACCCTGTTTGTTGATTTGTCTCAAGTGTTTGACTCTGTAGATCACCAACTGCTATTCCAGAAACTTGCCTGTATAGGCCTTAGTTCTTAAACCAATTCAAAGCCATGTTTGTGTAGGGCCAAAGCCTGCCAAAATGGCTGCAAACCACAAAGAAGAGCCATTTTAACTACATTTCCCAGAACTCCAAAAGCATTATCTCTAATGCAATTAAGCCTAATGACGTCAAACCCCCTATAAGAGCAACAAGCAAACCATTGTTCTCTCTCTCTGGATTCTGCTACGGCGGATTTAATAGAGATCAAGGGATGCTCATCCATCTGACTGAAAAGTTTCCTTGGAACAGAACAAAGAACAAAGTTTTTCGGACCTCTCCAGTTGGCCACGGTTCAGTTAAAGATTAACTACGTTCTGCTCCATAATTACTCTAGTTGCTTATAGGCCTATCTATTCAAGAACCGGTTAAAAAGAATTTCCACTGCAAGACGACAGTGGAATTTCTTTTGTTTCAACTTCTTTAACTTTTGGAAAAACGAAAGGCGACCAGCTTCCTTTTTGCTATTTTTCCAATCAACAAGTTGACGAACTTTATGCATTTTTTTTTTTGTGCATCATTGTGCCTGGAAAAGCAGACACCGTTTCCTTTCCGCTGAGGAGCCTAAGGAAACAAAAGGACCGCCGCCCAAAGCCTTCACTCAGACACAGTCACCGATGCTGAAGAACTGGGTCACTCATTCCGTAGTGATCCCAAGTAAGGCACTTGCATCTGGGCAGATTTAGCTAGGATATAAAACGCGCGATTCGATGCTAATTGTTGATGTTTGAATGTAATAATTACTCTATACTTTGAGCTGTGTTTTCTTTGCTTGCTTTGCTTTTAATGTACTGGATCTTACTGTTGTACTGAATGTAAAACTTCGGTATGTGAGAGAATTTGTCTGGAAATTGTGGATATTTACATTGCTGCATTGATGACCTGTTAAATATCCAATCTTTGAGAGAGTTCATTTAAAACCACGCATTGCTTTTTTTTACATTGTTGCTTTGCTCGGTGTAAATCATTCGAATTTTCGAGAAAGTTTGAATTGAATTGGGACGTTTTGGCTCGTCTGACTGATTATTCAGCCCACTGCGGCTAGCTACTCAATCCTATTAGACTTCGTCTGCGCCTTCTTTTCTGCTCTCTTTCTCTCTCCATTCTCATATTCTCTTTTCAGCTAATTTCTGCTCACTACACTTGGCTTACTGAGTAGGAAACACTGCACTCTGGCCTGACTCGTGCAGGAGTCTTTTTCTAATTCTCCCGCCTGTGCCACCCAGTTCTTTGTTCTCCCTCTCAGCACATGTGGCTCTCAGACTGAGATCATCAGTCACCATTTTAGATCTGAGTCCGCCCTCTTAGATCCGAGTGCAAGTCTGCCATTTTAACCCCTCCCTTTGGCACTCAGACTTACACACACACACCCCCACACACACACACACACACACACACACACACACACACACACACACGCACACACACACACACACCCACCCACACACACACGCATACACCCACACACACACATATCCTACCTTTAGTCTATATGTATGCTCTGTTTCATAGTATAACAGATATTTAATCCTTCCTGTGTGTTTGTTGTTGTATTCAAGAGGTATTGATTGCATGTTCGTTGCTATTGAAACATAATAAACCTTTTTATTTATTTTCAACAAGTGTTTCTGGTTGTCTTTGCCTGAATATTAGCTTGAATCTAACCTCTGCCAGGTCAAGAGCTCCCCCTTTCCTTCAGCGTGTGGTTATTTTATTGATGCTGGATGTTAATGGTAATTATATGACTATTGAATTAACATTGATAATTAAGCCTGGTTTTCCCATTTTTGTTGAATATTGTAATCATTCATTTATAAATTAAATTTTGATTGTAGTAATTTGTCATTTATGGTGAAACATTAATGAGACTTAGTCATTCAATTGCTATTAATTTTCCCTTTACTAGAAGGGTGGTGCCCTGAGGAACTTTAATTATTAACTTAAAGTCTCAACTAATAAATTAGTTAATTATTTATTATTAATTACATTTAATAGCCATTGCAATTCCCTTTTAAGCTGTTGCACCTACATTTGTAAACACTCTGATCTACTTAAAAAAAAATTAAATATAAATGAAAAAGTTTTAGTAAAACAGAAAATTTCACTGCAAATGTTTCATTGAAACAGAAAGTTGGATTTAGTTAGTAACAGTCAATTACATTTTGTTTCAAAGAATTTCCTGGGGTTGCAATAATTGTGGCACATGAGCTTTTAATGAATTTTTTTTCTCAGAATAAATTTCAATTAAAGCTTGAATTTTTCTCCCTTTGTCAGAATTTGATTAAGCTAATTCACCAAAATTAGAATTTCTAATAACCTTTTGCTCTTTTTTCAGGGACATCCCCGCTTTTTCCAGTAATACAATGCCCAGCAACTTTCAGCAGGTGAAACAAAAAATAGCCAAAGAGTGTGGGTTTTAGACTGGCCCGTCTACAATCCAGACATGGCTCCCACTGAAAGCATTTGCCACATTATGAAGTGCAAGATACAAGCAGAAAACCCAGGCTGCATCTTCAGTAATATACTAAGCACAAATGGGACAAAATTCCACTCTGAAAAGCATAACTATTTATGTTCTGAGTTCCCACACGACTCCTGAGAGTAGCTGAAAGGTCAATATAACAGTAATTAACATTTTTAGAGCAGGTTACTGGTATCACATGCCGTACAATAAAAGTATATTGACAGAAAACATTACAATTGATTTGTTTAAACATAATTATTGTCAGGGTTTGGCATGAAAGATGCCAGGCGGGAGATGAAAAGTAATAATGAATGTTTATTTACAAAACAAGGAAAAACAACAGCGTATGAGGGCCAGCAAAAAACTACACCCAAAGGGCTGAACAAGAAACAAAGGTATGCTGCACGGAGCTTAATAACAAAGAAACGAAAAACTTCTTGAACCAGAGATTATACAAAACTAAAAGGCTAGACTTGGCAAAACTCAAACAAGACTATGATACAAAATACAGGTAAGTAAATGCTTGTGAAAACACTTTCGAAGACAAGGCTCATGGGAGACGAAGCTACACATGAAACAAGACTACAAAAGGTTCTGTCTGAAGCCTTCCTCCAGCCTCTCCCAGATATAGCCAAGGGGTGGGACAACAGGAACGATGAACACCTGGGCAGCCCATGAGGAGAAAAGCACATGATAACAAGACATGGGGAAAATATAATGGAAACGTGGACTCTGACAATGACAAGCTCATTGAGAGTAATGAGCATGTTCAGCACAGGAGTGCCAATAGAAGATTAAGGGAAAGTGGAGAGGTGAAACTTTGAACAGAATAGCACAGAGATTTGAAAATGGCGAACGTGGGAACTCAATCAATCAATGCCCTAACTAATTTAGTAGTGATTAGTAATTGCTGATCTAATAAAACACCTTCTCGCGAATTGTTAGTTATGGGGTTAGTAATTAGTACTAATAAAAAGAAATCACTCAAGCTTAAGAGCAGGCCCGAATATAGCACAGCCTTGAAGGAAGTGAGGAAATACCAAATGCCATTCCCTAATGCGGTGATGAAGCAAGAGACTGGGAGATGACAAAAACATGAAATGGAACGTGGACTTGGAGAGGTGGAGTCAGGCTGGCAGACCGGGCGGGGAACACTGGAATAAAGTAAACACACATGACTATAGCAAGGCAAAACGTGAACATGACATGGCAGAACACAACAATTATCTTGCTTATGTCCTGTTTTTAATTGAATACAGGTCAAAACAGATGTGCAAATCATGGATTGCTGTTTGCTCTCCTTTTACGATTTACGCACCGTCCCAGTTTTTTTGGTGTGACGATTGCATTTATCGATTGTAAAATCATCACTCTTTGTTCTATATATTCTTCAATAAAATATCTATGATTACTTGAAAATGAAAGAAAGGCATGTGAGACATGTCATAAAAACAGGAGCTCTATGTATTTCACAGAACACAAGCCCCATCTGCTGCTGGGAATGAGCAATTATGCACTTGTTTCCATGGAGATGGCACTGGACAGAATCTCTTCTAGAAAGCAGTCTGCACCTGTAGGAGAGAAACACTCTACTGTCTCTGTGACAGGAAGCGTCCATTAGGCTGAGACATTTAAATGAAATGCACAGTGTTTCTATGTTGTGAGAGTATGTGCACTGGGTGCAGATAATTACAACTCTGCTCCTGGTTGGTGCTTGGATTTGGGAAGCTGTTCAAGACATTAAACCAATAAAGTTCAGCAGACATCCCCTGATAGACCCAGGTCCTGATAGGAAAAGGTTCTTGAATTATAATTTGACTGTGAAACTATATACATGTGCACTTTCCATAAATAAATCTACATGGACAGATGCATTAAAAAAAACATTATTTTGTCTGACAGGACAGCATTTGACACAAACTATGACAATTTCCCTGTAAAAAAGGTGTCTGTTTTAACAAGTCATTTAGTCTTACTATAAGACCTTACTTCCTAGTTTTTTTCTCTGAAGTGGAAAATATGAGCTTATTTTAAGTTACCATGTGCATGAAAGTGAAATTTTCTTGTCCCATTGGCAAATCTTGGAAAAATTCAAAATTATCTCTCCCCATTGGCAAATTGTTGTCTTACTGAGAAAAAAAGGTAATTGAAATAAGTGTTCTAAGTCTTAATACAAGATAAGGTTGACTTATTTTTCAGTTTTTGCAGTGTTCTTACTTATTTGCATGTGTCCAGTAATGCATATACTTAGTACTTCATGAAGCAGGGTATTATGTTCCTTCCTTTTCCCACAAGTCTTTGTTTAAGTTATTTTAACCCTGCATTCATGAAGACAGACTACACTAGTTTCTGTAATGATGGTGGAATTAATGAGACCAAATGCAGCGACTTTCTGGCAAAAGAGAAAAACCCAGCCACTGAGCTATAAAGAAGAGAGACCCAGAAAATAAAACTCTCGCAACCCAGTAATCCAGCACAGCCACTAAGAGGCGGGGCTGAGCGAGAGAGAGAAAACTATAATAGTAAGAAGCCAGGAGCTTCACAAATAAATCCGTCCAAATGGACGAGAAAACTCCTAAAACGCCAAATAACAATGCAAATAAAGGAGAGGGAAAAAGAAAGGAACTTAAGAACGAATTCCCTAAGAACACTCTAAGAATAACTGCGAAAATAGTTCGCTAACAACTAGAGTACACCTTTCTTGGCTTGTGTGAACTCAACTGATCAGACAGTCAAGCGAAGAGGTGCGGCGAACTTCTGGCTTAAATAGAAACCGAAACAGGTGTCGCCCATCTTCCATCAACCAGCTGGTCTAAGGAATTTGATGTCGTCCCGGATGAGGACACAAAGAAAGCCCTACACCAAACACAGAGTAAAAACCATGACAGTTTCTTTTTAAAAATGACCTCAATGGAAAATAACTATTTCATAAATCATCATAGTTCATTTACACATAGTTTATTAGGAAATAAATAAATCTAAATCCAATTATTTTATGAAAATTAATGAGGGCAGGTATTTTTTTGTTTACATATTCACTTTGTCAAAACCTTGAGCATTTATTACTCCAAGGAGATAAGAGGCCATGCAGAAAATACGCTTGGCTTGCATGTCTGAAATTCTGAAAATCTGAAAGATTTCTAAGGGCATTTATTTGTTAAATAAGAAAACTTCCACCTCTGAAGAGTTGGCTGCTAAGCCCTCACCAACACTGAGATGAAAAGTAAGTTCACCGGTTCAGCCAGTTTCCGGGTTGGTCTACGAGCTAGCTCACAGCTACTGTGATATACTGCATAGTAATACCACTACAATCCATACTGCGGGGTGGCACTCTAAAGAAAAGATTCAAAAATCACAGTTTTAGTCAATCCTCAGTCCTTTTCAATCTATACCAAATTACCACTGGTATGGCGTCACATTTGAATCCGAAATTGCAAGCATGACAAAACATGCCCATGAACAAAAGATATAATTTCACACGCCCTGAATGGCACCTGTGCGTATAGCAATGAGCAGTGAGCACACAAAGTTCCCAGCATGAGCAAGAGTTTCTCTGAAGCCTCTGTAGTGAATAGCTATTAAATACACGTCTCTGGCCAATCTGTCTGCTTGTTGTTCGGTTAATAGAAGCCGTTAATCAAGTAATAATGAGGTCGCGTGGGTGTGATCGTGTTGAAAGTAACCAATCTTAAGAGAGCATTTGCCTCCCTTTGTTTCTGTCCCAAATTCTCAAAACTCAGGTCGATTTGCATAGGTAGAAATCATCTGATACTGAGAAAGTTAACCTGTGAGAGCACGTGCAAACGTCGAGAGAGAAAAATGTGAGCGCACATGCCCTTGCTCGTGAAGCAGAAACTCTCTCGTGTGTGCTGGCTGCTTTGTGGGCTCACTGCTTATCTCTATAGGCGAAGGTGCCATTCTGTGCATGAGAAATAATATAATCTGCCTGTGGCTATGTTTCAGTGCGCTAGTGACTTTTGAAACAAATCCGACCGCAAAGAAATTAACTGAAGTTGGAATTTATGTGCATAAAGGCAAAACAGTCATCTTTTGTGGCTTGGCACCATTCTTCAAGCCATCCCACCTTACACACCAGCAAGCACGTGTGAGACAACAAAGCCAGCTGCCAAATTCCAAAGCTCCGGCTGAAAATGAAATTAACCCTTTGAAAATTATACATGATAGGCTGATGACTTGACATGAATGTGACTCATACAAGTGCATTGCACTTCTGCCGTTTTAACACTTGGTGCACACATTAATCAATCATAATCTCAATGTGTGGTAAAAACCAGTATGATCTTCACATATTTTGTTAGAAAAAAATTAACGCACTGCTACACCAGTGTAGTCTTTCCAAGAGTATTGCATGCAATTGCCCAAAACGCAAGGCTTTATGATGAAAATACATCCAATGCCTGGCAAAAAAAAATGTGCTTTGCAGGGGCAAAGGCAATACCCCTCAGCCCCGACACTCTGAATCAAAGGTGAGGGTGTTTGAGCCAGAGTGAAAGGTCAATGTGGTACAAAACATGGATGAGGTACGCCTACCCACCAAGGCAAATCCAGAAACGCAAAATCAAGTTCCTTACCCAAGCGATTTGAGAGAAATGGCCCAGACAAAGTTTTAAAGGTGAAGGTCAGTGAGCCAAGGTTAAAGGTTATTGGGGTACGAAACATCAACGAGGCACGCCTACCCACCAAGGCAAGTCCAAATATGGAAAATCAAGTTCCTAACCCAAGCAGTTTGAGAGGAATGGCCCGGACAATATTTTAAAGGTGAAGGTCAGTGAAGCAGGGTCAAAGGTTCTTCAGGTACAAAACCTCGACGAGCCATGCCTATGCACTAAAGCGAGTATGCACATGCAAAATGAAGTTCCTAACCCAAGCGGTCACAGAGAAACGGCCTAGACAAAATTTTGCCACTCGCCGCCCGCCTGCAAAGGGGATGACAATACCCCCCTGCCCCTTAGTCGGGGCTGAGGGGTAAAAAGTCACCGCCTGGTTTTAACTAAGCAAATAGGTAAGAGCCTTCCACTGGATGATTACTGCAGTGATTATTACATTTAAGCTGGCAAAAAGTTATTTAACCCCAATTGATGTTGTGAGTACCTTCTCATTTCTTAAACAATCATAGACATATTCTGTGGTCTGGGAAAAGATGTTTCAGAGGAGTCAAATTATTGGCCTGCAACAGGCAAAGAAAACAAGTAAGGAGATTGCTGAAACTACTAAAATTGAGTTAAGAAATGTCCAATGCATTATTAAAACCTGGAAGGATGGTGGTAATCCATCTTCTTTGCGGTAGAAATGTGGTCAGAAAAAAATCTTGAGTATTCATGATTACGGATCAATCAAATGTTTGGTGAAATAAAATCGTAAAAATACTGTTCTTTTATTTATTTTTTCTTCAGACAGAAGTTTGAGATGTTACTCTTACCTTGACATTTCAACTGTCATCTGCAGTATTCCTCAGAAGCGTCATCTGAGCGCTGTGACATGTCACATCATCAGCTGTTTTTCCCTGTAGGCGCGACCGGCCTGGTGAATCTGTCAGATCCACCAGGCTGGTCACGCCCCCCACCATCTGATGGTCTCTGGAGAAGAGAATCTCAGTTGTGGGAGAGCACGAATGCCCCCCTCATCCTGGTTGATGGTGTCTGCGCCCGCTTCTTGATTTCAATTGCCTCCTTGATCCAACGTTTGCATTTACTGCTCTGCGATCTGATGATCCTTGCGTTGTTCCAGTCCATGATGTGATTGTTGCTTTTGCCGTGATCTGATACGGCTGATTTTATATTTTCTTGCTCTGCCTTTTCTTTTTGTGTTCTTGCAAGCCCTGCTGTTTCCTTTTCACATTCTTTTTGATGTTTATTTTTCCTTGTGTTGAACATTCTTCCTGTTTCTCCCATGTATGTTTTGTCACATGATTTGCATGGTATTTTGTGTATTATATTGCATTTCTTGTCCTGTTTTATTTTGTCTTTGGGATGAACTAGAAGTTGTCGAAGTGTTGTATGTGGTTTTACTGCTGTGTTTATTCTGTGTTTTTTATGATCCTTTGTATCCGTTCTGTTATCCCCTGGATGCAAGGTATGGTTACAATATCTTTTTTGTTGTTCTCGGTTTTCTGTGTGATTTTTTTTCGTTCTTTTTGTTTGTTTTGTTTGCTCTTGACTTGCTGTTTTCCTTTGTTTATGGCCCATTTGGGGTATTGGCAGAACATAAGTGCATTTTGTATGTGTTTTCCCGCCTCCTGCTTGTCTGCTTCGTCGGTGATGATGCCAGCCTGTTCATATATGTGCTGTGGGGTGCTCAGATGTCCAGAGTAAATACTGATCTGTGTGTGTTGGTTTTCTGTATACTGTGATTTTTATGCTGCCGTTGTCTTTGTGGTGGATTTTCATGTCCAGAAAAGCTATGGTCCGGTTTGCTTCCTCTTAGTGCGTGAATTTTATGATTCCAGTGCTGTCCATGGTGTTCAGATGGTCTGTGAGCTCTTGTGTGCGTCCAACTTTTGTTTTTTCCAGGATGTCAACGTGTCTTTTCCAGAGAGTCGGTCTGCATTGTGCGGGTGCTGTGTTTATGGCTCTGGTTTCCAGGTCTTCCGTGGTAAAAACTGCTCATTATCGCTGATAATGGATCTCCCATTGCAAAGCCTTCTTTTTGTCTGTATGTTTTTCGTTTGAACTGGAAGTAAGTGGATTTGGCGAAGAAATGAAGAGTTGGAATATATCTGTGAGGTTCATGCACTTTTTAAGCGTCCTGTCATTTTTGAGGTGTTCCTGTACAATGTGTTGTGTGACGTCAACGGGGGTTTTGGTGAATAATGATACAGCGTTGTGTGAGATGAGAAGCTCATCCTTTTCTGTTTCTATGTTGTTGAGTTCTTGTGCCAGTTGTCTTGAGTTTTTGCAGTGGAGTTGTGTTAAGCCAAGGATGGGTTTGATGATTTCGACCAGTGCTCTGGATAAATTGTCGGTGACTGATCAGATGCTGTCCACTATGGGGCACAGTGGGGTATCTTTTTTGTGTATTTTAGGTGTTCCATAAATCCGAGGGGCAATGTAGGCTGTGGATATTAAGTGATCGTATGCGTCTTTTGTGTTATTTTGTTGGTTTCCAATAGTGGTCTTAGTAGGGCTTTTAAAGTTCTCTTCTTCTCTTCTGTGGGGTCTTTCTTTAGGATTTTACATGCGTCGCTTTCCCGAACATGGTTTCCATCTGTTTCATATGTGTCTGTGTCCATGACCACTGTTGTCCTCCCTTTATCTATTGGTACAATAGTGATGGTTGTGTCTTTTTTGAGTGACTTTATTGCTTTTTCTTCTTCCATGATATTGCTTTGTGGTAGTTTTGCTGATTTTACTATTCCTGCGACCGCGTTCCGTAATTCTGCTTTCTGTCCCTGATCCTGTATTTTCAGACATGCTAATTCTGTTGCTTGGATGTATTCATCGTGTGGTACATTTCTTGGTGTGAGGGCAAAATTTAAACTTCGGGTTAGGACTTTCTTTTCAGTCTCTGTGAGCGTGCGCTGTTATAGATTGCGTGCCAACTTCCCGTTTAGTTCTGTGTATATTTGTTGGCTTTTATTTTTTCTTTCAATGAGTTTTTCCTATTTACTGATCTGGTGGTTTTTAGTTACAGCAAATTCCTATTCGTATATACGTTTTAATTGTGCGTTCATTATCTTTTCTGTCTCCTGGTCTATCAGGAATAGATCCTTGAAAATGCCAATTTCCTCTTTTATTTGTGCGTTTATTTTTTCAGTCTTGTTTGCTGTCACTCTCATCCTCTATTTCATTAAGGCCTGTCTCTCTTTATTGATAATTTTTTCTGCATTCTTGGTTTGAATCGGATTTTTTATGTTGAGGCTTGCCGGTGTAATATCCTCATCTCTGCATCGGAGGTTAAATATGATATGCGTGTGTGTGTGTTTTTTCAAGCCTCTCCAGCAGGCAAAATGTTTTGACACACTGTTGTCCAAAACTTCCACGTAATAGCTGAAACAAATTCATTCTGTCTTCTTATTGTTAACGAAATACTGTTTTTTTCTTCAGACAGAAGTTGGAGATGTTACTTTTACCTTGACATGTTTTGACTTTCGTCTGCAGTCTTCCTCTGAGGCATCATTTGAACGCTGCGATGTGTCACAATATCAGCTGAATCAGATCCACCAGGCCAGTTATGTTGACAGGGAAAAACAGCTGTTTTAAGCTGTTTTCTAATGTGACACGTCACACGTCAGATGACGCTACTGAGGAAGGCTGCAGATGACAGTCAAAACATGTCAAGGTAAGAGTAACATTTCCAACTTATGTCTGAAGAAAAAAAAACAGTATTTCATTAACAGAAGGCGGAATGAATCACTAGATGGCACACCTGGATCAGTTATTGAATATTCACTAGCAAGCCGAGCTCGAACACGGTATACAATATGGACGAGTTCAGTCCCATCCCTGTTTTTCTGGAGTTGCATGAATTAAACTCCTCAGCTTAAGCTGGGTTTACACATTACGACGACAAGTCACAAATGCCACGAATCTAAATTCGTGACCAAGGATCACGAGTTTGAATTGAATTTTATGATTCGGGGCAGAGGCGTCATTCAGTTCAGTTCTTGACAGCTTTCGTGTCGATTCGTAACGACGCGTGACAGTATGGGCTCCAAGAATGGCAAGAATACACTACGAATGCTGTCACGCTCTATTACGAATCACCACTAATCACCACGAATCGACACGCTCAGTTGCGAACTCCACGAATCGAGGGTGAGGGTGACATTCGTGGAAGATTTTTTGGCAGCCAAAAACATGCTCCACGAATATCACAAATGTCACAAACTGACACGCGCTGTAAAGAACCCTAAAATGAAGGAACCCCTTGCGCTTCAGCCCCTCTGTCAGTGGAGGTCGGTGCTCGCAGAAAGGACAGTAAATCCAAATACGAAGAAGAAACTGGAGCACTCAAATCACCAGCGTAAATTTATTAAAGTGCCAAGACTGACGTTTCGACGCACCGCGTCTTCCTCAGAGTCAAAAAGTGCGTCGAAACGTCAGTCTTGGCACCTTAATAAATTTACGCTGGTGATTTGAGTGCTCCAGTTTCTTCTTTGTATTTGTAAAGAACCCTATTCAGATGCGCTAAGTCGCGTTACAAATGTCACGAATGTGCCACGAATGATGGGAAGATGACATTCGAAACGAATCGTGCCTATGTGTAAACCCAGCTTAAGCCTGATGTGCAAACTGCTCAATATACTTGCCCATAGTATCTATCCAGCAGTTTAAAAAAATGATCTCTTGTTGCAGAAAAAATCGTTGTCTTCTGTAATAACTACTTCAGCTATAGTGAGCCAATGGTATCCCAATTAAGTAGTTTAAAAAATCAGTCTTCTGAAGCAAAGATTTGCCATGGTATTGATACTATGTCATTCTACTATGAATTATTGTCATCACATATTAAAAATGCGTAATTTCCTACCGTGGATTTACGCATAGATTCATCTGTCAAAGAATTCAGCTGTCTTTTGGAGTCTCATACAAGCCTTCACGCAAATAAATTCACCTCAATGTGATTCAATGGTAGCTGCGTAAAAGCCCAGCTATAGTTCATGCCCGTGTGAAACTCTCCCAGTAATTACCTACTGATTCAGCACAACTATTATCCAATTACAGACAGTTTAAGCTTTCCTCAGTAATTGAAAGACATTGATTGGACCTTCAGAAACGTATTTAAACACTTGCGTAATACAACTTAGGTTGTGTTCTCTCAACTTTGTGCAGCTGAGAATGACGTGATTGCATGGGGAAAAATATACTTCCAGATCAGACCCTGGAGTGTTCAGCTTATCTTTGCCGGATGGAAATGTGATTCTGAGATGAAAAATGGCAGTTATTCTGAATGGAACAGACTGGAGGGCTGACAATATTGATACTTTTGAGGAGCAGTTCTATGATGGCAACTGATGTGCAACTAAGCTTCCCTGCAAGTGCAACCTATTCTTTTGAACGCTGAAGAATTTATGATTAAGTGCAATCTTAAAACACATTAGGTTGCACTTTTTAAAAAAATCCTGGAACAGGAGATGGAATTCAGGGAAAGAACTAGGTTAATTAAGTATTTTTTAATATTATTTTGTTCTTTTTTTCCATCTATACAAGATCACTATTAAGTCTGTTGTCAGTGTTACCCTTTAGTGATCTGTCATTTCTTAATACTTTATTTATAATCACAGGCTTATACAGCATATTGTTCTTGATTATTCGGTAAATAAATTGTGTGATTGCATGATCAGTAATCTTAAAGAGGGTCAGCTTGAAAGCAATTATGCATTCAAGGGTCAGAGACTGACAGCATGTCATTTGAAAATCCCGTAACGCTGGCGTTACAGCCAGGGGGATTTTGGGCTTTAGGGACTTTATACCTGAGCAATTAATTCATCAGTGCACTCATCTTAAGGTGTATGGCAACAGGAAAATCCCACCAAAAGTCATCTCTCTCACCCACAAATGGAACACCTTTTATATAAAAAATCTGCCTCTGAATGTGAGATTCTTCCTTGCTTACATTCTCTAGAAAAACAACTATGAGATGAAAGATCTGGTATTCAAATACAGTATCAGTGTGAGTATCAGCCTCATTTACAATGCTCCATGTCAACTGCTTACCCCTGTAACTGGGACAGATATCAGCATAGCCACACGTGGATGTCTCTTCTACTGACAACCAGGAAATGTTATGATTCTGCTCTGTTCTGTCTTGTTTCTGCCATGCTTATTAATTTCTGTTATGTTTATGATCAGTTCTGTTAGGTTTTGCCATGTTCTGTTTGGTTTTTGCACCATGTTTTTGCTTTTTGCCATCCCCTTCCACTTTTCTGTTAGAGTCCGGTCCATGTTTTTGCCCAGCATTGCACTTTGTCTCCCTGTCTGGTCTCTTGTTAAGTTACAGCTTCTCCCCAGTCCTGCGTGTCACATGCTTAGGTGATTTCATGGTTTCTGGGTTTCAAACATTCCTTCCAATCTCGTTTGCTTCCTTCGCCTCTCTTTTCTATATTACTAACCAATACTAACAGTTTGTTGTTTTTTTAAAGTTACTAACCCAAAAAATAACGAGCACCTGCACTTACTAATTGATTAATAGCTCTCAGCAGTTCTAGTCTCCGCCTCTTGCCTTCACTTTGTCTCTCCTGCAATTCCGGATCCTCCGCACCTGCTCCACTCTATCCTACCTCTCATTATCTGTGCACATTAGAACTCCCTAACCGGAGCTGTATGTTTTGTCATAGGTTGTCTCGTGATGTCCCGCGTTTTGCTTTTTTGCCAATTTCATGTGATTAGGTTCTCCCTCATGTTCCCTCCTTTGTAATTAGTCTGATCCCTTCACCCGATCCTAATCATAGCATGTGATTGAATGTATTTAAGCTGTCTTCTCACTGCAGTTCCCCCAGCCCCAAGTTTACCTGTGCTGCTTTCATTTCGCCACTCTCTGTGTTTATCTTCTGACTTTTGACCCACGATTTTTGGATCTGCTCTTTTGTACTTTTGCCTGTATCTGTTTTTGAACCCTTTTTTGCCCGACTTTGAGTTTTGTGATTTGGTGCCCTGGTTACGACAGCCCTCCTGGATTTTGATTTTTGGATTGTGGACTTTGTACCGTTGCCTCCTGCTCTGCGGGGGTTCGCCCCCTTTCCAAATAAAATCCCATTTTTCTGCACTGCTCTGTTCTCGCGTCTGGTTCCTGAACGATACCTAACAGGAAATATCCCAAAAAACATAATAGACAGCCTGTTTTCTCCACAACATTTCCCCTCATCATTCCCCAAACTAAACTGCATTTAACTGAAAATTGAAATGCCAACAGTAGTGTTGATGCTCTGAATTTGCAATTTCTTTCCAAGGGCTCATCGCCAGTGATTGATGAGGATCTGTTATATATGTGTCTCTATTTTACACAGGTTTTGCTGCTCAGAACATTTCAATCAGTGTAATACAGCATAACTTTTCTCATTGAGGCTGTCTACCTTAACTATGGTAGAAAACTAAATAAAATAAAGCAAAATATCTCTGAGCAAGTGCTATGCCTTTACATTTCTGGCTATGTGACATTATGTCACTTAATTGCATCCATCTATGCATGTTCATTGATAGAGACAAGGAATATGGAGTACCGGCCAATAACTTATATTTGTAGAGAGGTGAAAAAAAATGGATGCTGCCTACACCCCCATTTTCAAAAAAGTTGGGACGCTGTGTAAAATGTAAATAAAAATAGAATGCAATGATTTTTAAATCATTAGAACTTTATTTTAAAATAGTACAAAAACAATATATCAGATGTTGAAATTTTATTGTTTTTTAAAAAAATATCTGCTCATTTTGAATTTGATGACAGCAACCTGTTTGTAAAAAGTTGGGACGGGACAACAAAAGACTGGAAAAGTTGCATGATGCTAAAAAACGATGACAGGCAGAACATGTCCCAGCTACTTGGATTATTTAGTGACAGGTCAGTCATATGATTGGGTATAAAAACTTGTAAGTAAATATGGTGAGTACTTAACCACTCTATAAAAGACTGCAATGGGAAATTATTTATTATTTAAGAATAAAGTTTTCAACTTAAAATTGCTTAGAATTTGGAGATTTTATCCTCTATGGTACATGATATAATTAAAAGAGTCCAAGAATTCAGAAAAATCTCTGTACACATGGGACAAGGCCAAAATCCAATTTTGAATGGCTGTGATTTTCTGGTCCTCAGGCGTCACTCCATTGAAAATCGACAGGATTCTGCTGTGGAAATCTTTGCATGGACTCAGAAACACTTTTGTAAACCATGGTCAGTAAACAGTTTGTCACTGCATCCACAAATACAAGATAAAACTCTGCCATGTAGAGATTAAACCATATGCAGTATAATCAAGATCCAGAAACACTGCCTTCCTCTTTGGGTCTGAGCTCACTTAAAATACACTGAGGCAAAGTGTAAAACTGCCCAGTGGTCTGACTAATCAAAATGTGAAATTCTTTTTGGAAATCATGGATGGCACGTCCTCTGGGCTAAGGTGGAGGGGGTCCATCCAGCTTGTTATAAGCAAACAATTCAAAAGCCAGAATACATGATAGTATGGGGGTTCCTTAGAACACATGGCTTGCGCATCCGTGAAGACACCGTTAATGGTGAACAATGTACTGTATACAGGTTTTGGTGCAACATTTACTGCCGTCAAGATGCCTTTTTTAAGGGAAGGCCCGACTCATTTCAGCAACAGCATGCCGAACACCATACTCTGCAGGTATTACAACAACATGGCACTGTAGTAAAAGAGTCTGGGTGCTAAAGTGGTCTGTCTGCTGTCCAGACCTGTCACCCACTGACAATATCTGGCGCATTATGAAACGAAAAAATATGACAAAGGAGGTTGCAAAGTACTGAGCAGCTGAAATCCAACATGAAGCAAGACTGGGAAAACATTTTGGTTTCAAAACTACAGCCGCTGGTCTCCTTCCCGAGCACTTACCGAGTGTTAAGAAGACGTAATGCAACACAGTGGTAAATATGCCCTTGTGCTAACTTTTTAAAAATGTTTTGGTGGCATAAAATTCAAAATGAGCACATATTTTCTAAAAAAGAATATAATATCTCAGTTTCAACATCTAATACAAAATGACTTTGTACTATTTTCACATAAATATAAAGTTCAAATGATTTGCATTCTGTTTTTATTTACATTTTACACAGCATCCCAACTTTGTTGGAAATGGGGTTGTGTTTCCCTTACATTCGTACAGTTAGATGGTCTGTCTTTCAAGCCAATGATAGATGTCTGTAATGTCCCTGATCTCTTTTCTTCTCTCTTTTAACATAGCATTTTTGAATGAACAGAGCTGAGGAGTTAAGAGAGTGAAATGAGGAAACATTTTTGTACTTCCTCTGAGGCAGCATTTTGTTGCAAATTCTTCACAGCAAATAGGTCATGGCATTGCTGTAGCCCCATGGGATGCTGGCTTTACTTTGTATAAACTCCATCAAATGAGCGATATTACTTAATATGGTCATGTCACAGGAGAAATACTGTAGCGAAGCACTGTGTCTACTTCTTATCACATTCAACCTGGACCGGGCATTTCTTTGTTTATTATCAAAATTTGCTCAGTTCAAGCTCATGAAACATGAGAAATATACTGATAGAAATGTTATGATGCAACATTTTTGTGGTGTGTCCAAAAACAAATTTAATTTTATGCTCCATGGTAAGTTTCATCAGTTCTTAAAGTGAATCGAATGGACAAAAGTTTTATCAGTTTTTCCAGCAATTCTGGATCAGGGGGAATTTCCTCTTTCCCAGACCTGCAGAGTTTATCCTACTCATCTGTGTTTCAAATTATACCATTAATACCAATTCATGAATGTATTTTATGTATCCACAGTTCAGGCCAGTTAATAATAAATGATGAAAATAACCAATCAATATGAAATTAAATGCTCCAAAGCTTACATTCAACATCAGATTAATTTTTACAGATTTATTATTCATGCTCTCATGATTCAATGTTTTCACTACATACTTTTAACTACCACAGTCATGTCATAAGTCTAGCCAATAACAATGAGCAGGAAATTAAAGTATAGTGCATATAATTGTTATTTAATATTAATTTTTAACCAAACAAATCACTACTTATTTCCTGTAATGTCATTGGTTGGGTTGGAAAGAGACATATTTATTTTTCTTTTGGACCAAGATACATTTGCCTTGTGATAAGAGGTAGTTATTAATAAATAATATTTGGTTAGAGCTCCCCAATTTGCTTTGCAAAGCTACCCACCTTGCTAGCTATGTTAGATATCTTGATAATTTATTAGATAAGTATTACAGTTGTGGACAAGAGGTGCCTCAGATGAACCCCTTTGTGCAGATGTGTCCGCCAGCGGGCATGGAGCTGCAAATTTATGCACGCAGTTACAATATTCTATCACTAGATGGCACACCCGGATCAGTCATTGAATATTCACAAGCAAGCTGAGCTCGAACATGGTTTAGAAAATGGACAAGTTCAATCCCATCCCTGTTTTATAGGAGTTACATGAACTAAACTCTTCAGCTAAGCCTGAGGCGCAAACTGCTCAATAAACTTGCCCATAGTATCTATCCAGCAGTTCAAAAAAATGAACTCTTGCTACAGGAAAAATTGTTGTCCTCTGTAGCAACCACTTCAGCTACAGTGAGCCAATGATATCCCAATTAGTAGTAAAGAAAAACGGTTTTCTGAAGCAAAAATTTGACATGGTATTGATACTATCTCATTCTACTGTCAATTGTAGTCATAACATATAAAAATAATGCCACGGCACTGTAGCTCACCTGGACATTCACTCCACCAAAGTTTTTCACTCCTTTTGTTTAAGTCAACCATTGAATGGTATTATTTCAGTTGCCAATTAAACACAAACACTTAAGTTATTTTTACAATTTATTTATAAAAAAAGATTCAGCCAATTTTCTTAATTTGGAAAATAAATTATTGCTTTTAGGTCACAGTGACACCTATCAAATCTCCATTTGAATATATAATACTTTATCAGTTTTTCTTATCATTTTTACTCTCATTCCTAAGGTGATATATCTTTATGTTTTTGTCTGTGATTTGTTTGAAATATGGATATGTATTTAGCCACATATTACAGCCCAGACACGGCATTTAAATGTTGAAATATGGTCACTGTTTCTGGGCCGCATCGCAGGGCAGTGAAAGCAACGTCTGGAAATTCCCCCATGCCTTTTGCATGCAGCCGCACGGACTGCCCATAGGTTTTCCATTCAAAATTTCCAGACGTCTCTTTCACTGCCCTGCGATGCGGCCCAGAAACAATAACCATCAACATATAAATGTCATTTCTGGACCGTAATATGTGGCTAAATGTGTATTATGTGCTTATGTTTAACTTACTTTAATGTTACTGTATGATTAGAAGTCAATGATTCACACATGCATGGCATATCCTATCTTCCTGAGTAGCCCATTTGTGATGTCAATAAACGTGTTTTCTTGAAATCTACCTAATCAAACCTACTTAATTTGCACTTTAATGATTCTCGGAGATTTGAGGAGGAAGTGACAAGTACACTTGAATTTCAAAATGCAGTTTTGCGAGTTAAAACACTGTCCTGTTTATTGAATCGCATAACAAAAACTTGGGTAATGAAATTTCGCTGTTCCGGGTCAGACTCGGGGTGTACCCCAACATAATAAATATAGATGTAAATATTTATTTCAGAATGAAGAACATATTTTCAGTCCTGAATATTTAAAATATAAATGAATTTTATCTGTAAAAATATTAACTAAATGAAAAAAAAACACCCAATACATAGTCAAATCTACTTAGTTCAACAATTTATAAATAGTTTTTTATTTTATACTCGCTTTCTCGGGAAGTCTTCATTAGTTCAGTATTTGTATATGCATTCAAAAACTTAAAAATTTTTTTAAAAGTTTAAGTACGAAGAAAATTTGCTTCATTTAAATTAGTTCCATAAACTATATAGATTTCATTTGTAAACAATTCAACAAGAAAAAAAAATCGGCTTAAAATTATCATTCATGGGATTTGAACTGTGGATCTCTCTTGCAACAACTGATCTCTCAGATGAGTTGTAAGAGTTACCTCCCTTAGACATGGTATAATGTTGCCGAGGTTATGTTATTATCAATACACAGTTGTTTCATTTAACAATCTGACAACCCGAACCTTTATAAAATAGCATCATTTTAAGTTACTTTGAAGAAGAAGAAGGTTTATTCAGCTGTAGGAAAGCCACAGGCCCAGTGTACAGATATAGATATATACAAATTGTTTGTACATTACAATGGGTAACGCATAAGTTTTATATTTATGTACACATACTCTGAATTAAACAAAAACAAACAACAGGTAGTGCGCAGTTATTACATGGTAGATAAAATGTCATTTCTGCGCTTTGTAGATATATATATATACATTTAGAGAGATTAAGTAAGACTTTTTTACTGGAATTTGACATAAGAGTTATAAACTTGTACATATTTGGGTCTTTTACATAGTAAGTTGGAATTAAGTGGTTTCGTAAATCATCATATTTTGGGCATACTAAAACAAAATGAAATTCATTTTCTACCACATTCACATTTTGATCTTCACAAAATCGGCAGAAGCGGAGTTCTCTATCAATATTTGACCATCTTCCTATTTCAATCATTAACTTGTGCGCAGATCAACGAAAACGAGTCAGTGTAATACGGTATTTACAAGGTAAGGAAACCGTTAGATATGTTTCACAATGTAATACAGATTTGAATTGATCATATATACAAAGTTTTGGTGAATGTGAGACATCAGTGTGCCATTCTTGACGCCAACAATCTCGTAGTCTTTGTGAAAATTCGAACAGAAATTTGTTTGCATCACCAACATCTTGCATAATCCAGCAATAACCAAACCCATTACGGAATAGTATATCTTTGATTTGATTTGGCATTTCTTGTTATATTTTCATTTTTGTTCATACATTTTCAAATTTTGGCCCATAATTTCATGATGTTTCAAAGACTAAAGTCAGGTCCCCGATACGCTGACTTCCCATGAGTGAAACAATATCTCATTCACTTTCGTGTTTACATTAGGCCCTAGAGAATAAATTTCTGTAATACATCAAATGTTTCAGACAGATGTCAATTGTTACCCTCATTTTCTGTGAAATATGCAGTAAACATCAACAAATAATAGGTCAGTTAGCCTATCTGTAACTATATTACAGAATTCCGTAAATGGAAATGGCGAAAGTTCTAGTCTGAGTCAACCGGACCACGTGGTACAACCCCAATTCCGAAGTAGTTGGGACAAAGCGTAAATTGTGAATAAAATCAAAACGCAATGACTTTCAAATCACACCAGCCAGTATTTTATTCACAATAGAACAGAGATAACATAGCAAATGTTGAAACTGAGAAATTTTACAATTTTACCCACAAAATGAGCTCATTTCAAATTTTATGGCTTCTACAGGTCTCAAAAAAGTTGGGACAGGGGCCTGTTTACCATGGTGCAGCATCCCTCTTCTTTTTAACACAGAGTGGAGGTGTCTGGGCATTGAGGAGACAAGTTTCTTGAGTTCAGCCATTGGAAATTGATCCCACTCTTGTTTAATACTGGCTTCCAGCTGCTTGAGAGTTTTGGGTCTCCTTTGACAGACTTTTCGTTTAATTATGCGCCAAATGTTCTCAATCGGTGAAAGATCAGGACTGCAGGCAGGCCAGCATGGACTCTTCTACTACGAAGCCATGCTGTTGTTATAGCTGCAGTATGTGGTTTTGCATTGTTCTGCTGAAATACACAAGGCCTTCCCTGGAATAGATGTCGTCTGGAGGGGAGCATATGTTGCTCTAAATCCTTTGTATACCTTTCAGCATTCATGGTGCTTTTTAAAACATGCAAGTGTCCCTCGCCATATGCACTAATGCATCCCCATACCATCAGAGATGCTGGCTTTTGAACTGAACGCTGATAACAGGAGGGGTGGTCTTTCTCCTCTTTAGCCCGAAGGACATGACGCCTATGATTTCCAACAAAAATGTCAAATTTGGACTCGTCTGACCACAGGACTCTTTGCCACTTTGCTACAGTCCATTTTAAATGAGCCTTATCCCACAGAACACGGCGGCGCTTCTAGATCATGCTCAACAATGGCTTCCTTTTTGCATGATAGAGTTTACGGTGGCATCTGTGGATGGCACGGCGGACTGTGTTTACGGACAGTGGTTTCTTGAAGTATTCCTGGGCCCATTTAGTAATGTCAATGACAGAATAATGCCGGTGAGTAATGCAGTGGCGTCTGAGGGCCCGAAGATCACGGGCATCCAGTAAAGGTCTTCGGCCTTGTCCTTTAGATTTTTCCAGTTTCTGTGAATCTTTTGATGATGTTATGCACTGTCGATGATAAGACCTTCAAAGCTTTTGCAATATGATGTTGAGGAACATTGTTTTTAAAGTATTCCACAATTTGCAAGCCTTCACGGGTTGGAGAGCCTCTGGCCATCTTTACTTCTGAGAGACTCAGCCTCTCTAAAACATTCCTTTTATAGCCAAATATGTTACACACCTGATGCCAGTTAATGTAATTACTTGCTAAATATTATTTCAGCTGATTCTCTTCTATATAAATTGCTTTTTTTCAGCCCTTACTTGCCTGTGTCCCAACTTTTCTGAGACCTGTTGCAGCCAGAGAATTTGAAATGAGCTCATTTTGTGAATAAAAATGTAAACTGTCTCAGTTTCCACATTTGAAATGATATCTATGTTCTATTGTAAATAACATATTGGCTCATGTGATCTGAAAGTCATTGCATTTTGATTTTATTCGCAATTTACACTTCGTTCCAACTATTTCGGAATTTGGGTTGTAATATAGTCGTTCCGTCTGCCCTATTTCATTGCACAGTTTCATGAAATCATTTTTTTA
Organism: Gymnothorax javanicus; assembly: GCA_029692085.1. Classification (NCBI taxonomy): domain Eukaryota; kingdom Metazoa; phylum Chordata; class Actinopteri; order Anguilliformes; family Muraenidae; genus Gymnothorax; species Gymnothorax javanicus. The sequence goes on from CM056195.1 coordinate 87,399,226, forward strand.
ACAATAACTTAAAAATTACATTTCCCTAGTAGGACTGCTTATCTCACGAAATCAAGTTGAATGTAGTCAAAAACAATGACAAACATGGTTTAAGCAATGAATATCTTGAATAAAATTCTAAGTGCCGCATGACGCCATTTTACCTTTGTAGCGGAATGAACTGGTTGCTTTGTTGACTAATGCAATAAGCATTGCGGATATTTGCTTATTATATTAGACAGGCGCCCAGTTTAAAACCCATAACTTGAGTTACCTCCCCTACACATTTCCATGAAAATATTTTTGAAATAAAAGCTTACAGCGTACATTATAAGCTGGGCACAATTTTTAATTGATAAAAATGTTTTGGAAACAAAAAAAATTAAATCAGAATTATTTTGCAAATATTTTCTGTTCCCAGATCCATATATCTAAATTAAAAAGAGTAAGTGATCATGTTTGTAGATCTATTTAAAATAACCTTCAATGCATTGGGAAAAATAAAAAATGTGACATGTTTGGAAAAGTGTATTTATTAGATTCATACACTCTCCAGGATCGAAAGGAGGAGGACAGATGGGATGTTCTGTGGTAATCATTTCCAAGAGCCATCCAACAGTTTACTTACGAATTAATGCTTCAGTGTACCACACCATATTCTTTCCTGAGGCTTCCCACAACAGCTGGCTTCATCGTGAATTTTAGTCTAGATAGCTCTATATTTTCCTGTAGCAATAATATACTTTTCATACAGTTGAACACTATCAGCATGATCAATGAAAAAGTGCTTTTATTGATGTTTTCTACAAAAAGGGTGTGGCCCAATGGTGAAATGAAGAGGTGAAATGAAGGTCAAAATGCATTGCACAGCAAAACCTGTAACATGTGTTCAGCCTTGCTGCTTAGTATCTACAAAGGAAATTTCAATATGGCTGCCGCTGTTGCCATATTTGAAATCGAATCAGAACACCTCGAACACTTTAATCTCCCTAGCTACAGGAAGGTGTATACAAAGTTTCAGCTCGATCAGTCACACAGTTTCTGAAGATATTCTGAAGATATTTCTGAAATTAAGGGGCGTGGCCCCATGACAGAGGTCAAATGAAGGTCAAAATGCCATGCACAGCAAAACCAGAGTTATATGTGTTGAGTCTTGTTATTGGCACATACACAGCAAATTTCAGCTGAATCGCTCCAGAAATGAGCAACTAATGAGCCAAAATGTCATTTTCAATATGGCCGCCGCAGCCGCCACATTTGAAATAGATTGGAACGCTCTGAACAAACTTTAGTCTCCTTAGTGGTAGGAAGATATATGCGAAGTTTCAGCTCCATCAGTCCATAGTTTCAGAGAAGAAGATTTTTAAAGATATTTCTGAAATTAAGGGGCATGGCCAAATGATAGAGGTCAAATGAAGGTCAAAATGTGATGCACAGCTAAACCCGTAAAATATATATTCAATCTTGCTATTTGGCACATACACAGCGAATTTCAGCTGAATCACTCCAGAAATGAATGACTTATGAGCCAAAATTGCATTTTCAATATGGCTGCCAAAGCCGCTATATTTGAAGTTGGATCAAAATGCCTCAAACAAACTTTGGTGTCGTCATGGGTAGGAACATGCATACCAAGTTTCAGCTTCATTGGCCCAGTAGTTTCGGAGAATAAGATGTTTATAGAAGCCGACACACGACGACGGACAAGCAGGCCATGAAATAAGCTCATCTGGACTTTGTCCAAGTGAGTTAAAAAAAATGCGTATTTCCCTTCCGTGGATTTACGCATAGATTCCTTCATTGACAAATTCAGCGCTCCCTTATATCCCCCTAAGTACTGGTGTTGATAGCCAATCACTCAATTATACACTCAGACTCATCTGCATAACTGCAGAGTTATAGTTCACGCCCTCGTGAAGCTTCCCCGGTAACGATGTATTGATTGACTCGTTTCTCATCCAATTCCCAAGTGTTTAAACTTTTTACAGTAACTGAAAGACATTGATTGGACAAACAGAAGAGTATACAAGCCTTTGCATATCAGCAAGGTAGGTTGTATCCTCTCAACGTTGCGCATGATTGCGTGGCTGAAAATGACACAATTTATAGGAAAAAAAGGATCCCCAAACCGGCCTGAAGTGTTCAGTTACATTTACAGGATTTAAATGAGGTAAGGACATGGTCAATGGTAATTATTCCTAATGAAACAGGACCGGAGGGTTCCCTTTACCGAATACATCTATCTCTGGACGAGGGATTCAGTGAAGAAAAGTTATGCTGCTACTGTGGTAGCATTTTGCTCAATGTGGCTTTCTGTTTTGGAATTTATTCCTTATTCAACGAAATCGAATGCTGAAGTTTTTGCACATTCAAAACGTGAACTGTTCAAGCACTTCGGTAGACCCCCTGGTACATTCATTGCACCATTCTGTTGAATCTGGAGAAGCATATATTGCCTGATTTTCCCTGAAAGTAGAATGTCGGTTCTGTTAAAATATGGTATATTTCAGATATTACTGAGTTAGTGGGTTATGCTTGTTCCTTATAAAGTGTAGAAAGTGTTTATATAAAGTTGTGAGCTCGGAAGTGGGAACTGTTTGCTTTTCATTGCAGGGTGAATGTGCTGACCATTTAATAAGCAGTTCATTTAATGAGTATGTGTGCTGGCTTGGGGGAATTTTAAGAAAAATGGACAAAACTCTAAACTTTATCATGGAGAAAAGGCATGTTTTGTGTTTGGAGAGGTTACTGGTGACCAGTGATGTCCAGATATTGATAAACTCATGCTAAATTCAACCAGAAAATCATTAGTTCATATTGAATTTCTGCGTCAAAAGTTGATTTGTGTTAAATATATGATTATTTTATTCTGCCACAGGATCGATGGCAGAAATAAGGCAGTTTGTGTGCAGTAAATTGATCATTTAATGGGGTTTATGCAGACGGTGTTTAGCTGGGTAATTAGGGGACATGGTGGCATTGTTTTAAATAAATTTAAATATCCTTAAATATTGCAGCTTTCGTCCGTCTTGTCTCGAACTTTTTCAAGTCGCTTTCATGTCCTGCCTTTATGTTAGATTATGCGCTAATGAGGTATTTGCAGAAAAAAGCAGGTTTTCACCCCCTTATTGCCGTAGATGAAAGAGAGCGGGCAAAACCACTTTATGATTTGACAGTGTGCCATTTTGAGGGATCTTAGACTTTGGGGAACCACCTGGATAGCTGTCTAATTTGGGTTCTAGAGAGTCGGTAATGTAGAATTCAATGCTCAGATGACTTGCACTTGTGGTCAAGGAGTTTATGATCCCAGAAATGTATAGTTTTAAGCCCCAGCAATTTTTCAATTCTCAGTATTTTTTTTTTTACAATTTCAATGCAAAATTTTCATGAAAATTTTTTGTGTTTGCAGTCCTCTTTCTCTGCCAAAATCACAAAAATTAACGGAAATTCAATGGAGTTCTAAATGCTTCAAGTGTCCTGACTCAGTTGAGCCTTTCTGTTCCTGTCTGTGAAGCTGGAATCTTGAATTATAAAGCCTTAAGGTAACACATAAATAGCCAGATTTGGCTTCTGCGTCAAATTCTGAGGCAAGTGAGGCGTGCAGTTCTTTAGATGTTGTTCTGGGTTCTTTTGCGACCTCCTGTATGAGTCGTCAATGCGCTCTTGGAGTAATTTTGGTAGGCTGGCCACTCCTGGGAAGGTTCACCACTGTTCCAAGTTTTCTCCATTTGTGGATAATGGCTCTCACCGTGGTTCCCTGGAGTCCCAAAGCCTTTGAAATGGCTTTGTGACCATTTCCTGACTGATAGATGTCAATAACTTCATTTCTCATCTGTTCTTGAATTTCTTTAGTTTGTGGCATGATGTGTTGCTTTTGGTGATCTTTTAGCCTACTTCACTTTGTCAGACAGGTTCTATTTAAGTGATTTCTTGATTCAACAGGTCTGGCAGTTATCAAGCCTGTGTGTGGCTAGTGAAATTGACCAAAAAAAATATTGTGGTTAATCACTGTTAATTCATTATTTAAGCGGGGGGCAATTACTATTTCACGTAGGGTCAGGTAGGTTTGGATAGCTTTTTCCCCTTAATAAACGAAATCATCATTTAAAAAGTGCATTTTGTATTTACTCGGGTTATCTTTGTCTCATATTAAAATTAGTTTTTTGATCTGAAACATTTAAGAGTGACAAATAGGCAAAAGAAAAAATCAGAAAGGGGGCAAATACTTTTTCGCAGAACTATATATATAGATATACACACAAAACTTTGGAAAAAATAAAGAGACCACTGCAAAATTGTCATTTTCTCTGGTTTTGCTACAACCCCAATTCCAAAATAGTTGGGACGAAGTGTAAGTAAATTGTGAATAAAATCAAAACACAATGACTTTCAGATCACGAGCCAATATGTTATTTACAATAGAACGTCGATAACATTTCAAATTTTACAGTTTTATCCACAAAATGAGCTTATTCCAAATTTTCTGGCTGTACGAGGTCTCAAAAAAGTTGGGACACAGGCAAAAAAGGGCTGAAAAAACAATATATATAATGACCACCTGTCCCGCTTTACGTTGTAGTGTACAGCAATTTTACCCTTTGTCCCGCCTCACGCAAATTGGGCATATGTCCCGCTTTTTCATCCGACCCTGCCTAAATAAAAAAAATTTAAAAAAAAAACACGGATACGTCCATAGGCGTAGGCTACTGTTAATGTCCAATCGTTCAGAGGAGAGGAATACACGCGGTAGTCGATTGGCTGAGTCGTACGTCAATCAAACTATTGACTGGTGCACGAACGCTTCCTCAACTTTGTCAACAGTCTCAAATGGGAGAGCGCGCTGTTCAGTCATGTCTGCAGCCATGGCCAGTGTGGCCACAAAAAAGAGGAGATGTGCGTTTAATGGTGAATGGACCAAAACCTACAATTGGTTAAGATCGGTAAATGGTGAACCAGAAAGAGCTTTTTGCGTTTTATGCAAGAACAGTTTTTCAGTTGGGCATGGTGGTGAGTACGATGTCAAGCGACATAGTGCATGTGAGTCGCACAAAAAAAAAGCACATCACCAGGAAACGTCCAAATCAGTGCAATCCTTTTTCAATAAGCCAAACGACCCAATTGCTGACAAAGTTTCAGCAGCAGAAGTAACGAACATATATCATTCCGTTCAGCACGCACATTCCTATCGCATGACCGACTGCACTACAAAATTAGCCCCAGTCATCTTCCCTGACTCGGAGATAGCGAAGAAAATGTCTTGTGGCCGCACAAAAGCAACGTCTGTCGTAACCGATGTCCTTGCTCCGGCGTCAGTGGAAAGATGTATTCAAGAACTGACATCACCTATGCTCGCGGGTGGAAAGCACACGCCTTTTTTTTCAGTGGCGTCAGATGCTTCTAACCACGGTAGCACCAAGCTTTTCCCCCTGGCAGTGAGATACTGGACCCCAGATCTTGGGTTAAAGAATAGCGTTGTTGATTTTTACGAGGATAGCGCAGAGACGTCAGAAGCAATTCACCTCCAGATAACAAACAAACTGAAAGAGAATGGCCTAAGAATGGAGATGATCTCTGCTTACACTGCTGACAACGCTAGTGTGAACTATGGAAAGTACAAATCTGTTTATCAAAAGCTGAAGGCAGATAATGCTGGCATCATCAAGGCTAATTGTATGGCTCATGTCGTGCATAATTGTGCAAAATATGCTGCAGACAAACTAGACATAGACATCGAAAGTACAACTAACAAGATTTACAGTCACTTCTCATCATCTGCAAAGCGCACTGAAGAACTGAAATCATTGTTTCAATTTGTGGATCAGGACTACCATACTGTACTGAGGCATGTGCCTACAAGATGGCTTAGTATATGGCCTGCTGTCTCAAGGCTTCATGCCAGCTGGCCTGCAGTGAAGGCCTACTTTCTGTCATTAGGAGAGGAACATTGTCCAAGGGTGCTATGGAAGCTTTTTAAAAAGGATCAACACGGTGATGGGCACCCTCTTCATTTACAGGCCAATCTGTCCTTCCTTTATAATGCACTGAAGATATTTCATGATGCCATTCTGCAGTTGGAGGGAGACAATGTGACTGTATGTGAGTTATATGACATTCTCTCCACTCTTCAGAGAAAGCTCCAGAAGCGGCAGTCAGACTCCTTTTTTGGAGTTGAAACTAGTGCACTTCTCCAACAGTTTCCAGACTGTGAAGCAACAGCAATCAAGCAGGACTTCTCTAATTTCTACAGTACTTCACTCAGCTACCTTGACAAATGGTATGATTTCTCAGACAGCAACTTTCACAAGCATGTGGCATTGTTAGGACTTAAGAGTGAATTCACATTCTCCCATCTCTGTGATGTGGTGGAGATCCTCCAGATGAGAGATACACTAAACATGGATGAACTCTATGAAGAATACTGTGTGATTTTGCCACGCCAGCAGGAGGTGGTAAAGAGAACAGTTCCTGTTGTGGAGAAGTGGTCGACTATGCTCCAAGGCACAAACACACCAAATTTGACTGTACTCGGATCCTTTCTCTTTAGCATCCCTGTGACAAATGCACATGTGGAAAGATTGTTTTCACTGATGACTGCAGCATGGACTGACCAACGAAACCGGTGCTCTGTGGATCTCATCAAGAGTGAGATTCAAGTCAAAAGCAACTTTGGATATAGCTGCACAGAGTTCTACAGCTATGCATTGAAAGAGAAAACTCTCCTGGATGCTGTACGGTCAGACAAAAAGTATAAATTCAAGAAGAGGAACAATTAAGGTGAGATGAACATTCTTTATGTAAAATTTAGAACATATATTTGCAGTCCTCTTGCCACACTAGGTTTTAATATTTGGCTGGTTTGCTGCTACCCTTGTGTTTCAGAATAGTGCTATCCATGGAGCTGGGAAATGTTGTTGGCCTGCTACCATCTGGATTTCTGGATTGTCCTGACACATAAGCAAACTGTGTCTGCTGCTTGATGGGAGGATTTTTCTTTTCTTTTTTTTATCCCATAGCAATCCTTATCAAAAAGATTTACCTTATTTGCACTCATAGTTAAATGTCTTACAGGCAAGCCCTAAATATTGTGCACTATAGGCTATAGCCTATGACTTATATTTTGTTGAATAGGCTAGGCCTAGTATTTTTTGTATGCCTTTTATTTTAATTTGATTCACTGAAAGCATATTTTATAATGCCTGGTCCTTTGAACTTTTGACTTAGTTGATAGCCCCAATAAAGGCAAGATGTTTGAAAATTAGTGTTTTGTCTTGTATGCCAAGCCTATCCCTTAAGCCGTCGAAACTTTGGGCTATATTTTGGGTCAGGTACTGTCTTAAGTTTAAAGTTATTGCGTCTGTCCCACATTGTCCCACTTAACCATGCTACTTGTCCCACATTTTGTCAGTCTGGAGGTGGTCACCCTAATAAGAGAATCAGCTGAAAGAACATTTAGCAAGTAATTAAGTTAACTGGCATCAGGTGTGTAGCATGATTGGCTATAAAAGCGATGTCTTAGAGAGGCTGAGTCTCTCAGAAGTAAAGATGGCCAGAGGCTCTCCAACCTGTGAAGGCTTGTGTAAAAAAAATGTGGAATGCTTTAAAACAATGTTCCTCAACGTCAAATTGCAAAGGCTTTGAAAGTCTCATCATCAGCAGTGCATAACATCATTAAAAGATTCAGAGAAACTGGAAAAATCTCTGCGTAAGGGACAAGGCTGAAGACCTTTACTGGATGCCCGTGATCTTCGGGCCCTCAGACGCCACTGCATTACTCACCAGCATGATTCTGTCATTGACATTACTAAATGGGCCCAGGAATACTTGAAGAAACCACTGTCTGTAAACACAGTCCGCCATGCCATCCACAGATGCAACCTAAAACTCCATCGTGCAATAAGGAAGCCATTGTTGAGCATGATCCAGAAGCGCCGCTGTGTTCTATGGGCCAAGGCTCATTTAAAATGGACTGTAGCAAAGTGGCAATGTGTCCTGTGATCAGACGAGTCCAAATTTGACATTCTTGTTGGAAATCATGGGCGCCGTGTCCTCCGGGCTAAAGAGGAGAAAGACCACCCCTCCTGCTATCAGCCTTCAGTTCAAAAGCCAGCATCTCTGATGGTATGGGGATGCATTAGTGCATATGGTGTGGGACACTTGCATGTTTTAAAAAGCACCATGAATGCTGAAAGGTATACACAGGTTTTAGAGCAACATATGCTCCCCTCCAGACGACATCTATTCCAGGGAAGGCTTTGTGTATTTCAGCAGAACAATGCAAAACCACATACTGCAGCTATTGCAACAGCATAGCTTCGTAGTAGATGAGTCCATGTGCTGAACTGGCCTGCTTGCAGTCCTGATCTTTCACTGGTTGAGAACATTTGGCGCATAATTAACGTAAAGTCCGTCAAAAGAGACCCAAAACTCTCGAGCAGCTGGAAGCCTGTATTAAACAATTCCAATGGCAAAACTCAAGAAACTTGTCTCCTCAATGCTCAGACGCCTCCACTCAGTGTTAAAAAGAAGAGGAGATGCTACACCATGGTAAACAGGCCCCAGTCCCAACTGTCATGCATTCGGTGTGAGTGTACGTGGCATATTTAGGTGTCATGGTTTTGGAAGCTGGCGGTGGCTTTGGGAGCTTTCTTTGTTGCTCTCGTCCGGGACGATATTGTTTTGCCCACAATCGGATTCTTGGGCCAGCTGGCATTAATTGGGGGCGGTGCCCGGACTCTATTTAAGCCCAAGTTCCGCCTCACTGCCCTTGTTAGAGTGTCAATGTTTTGTTTGCACTTTAGCCGGTAAGGTCTCTAGTTAGAGAATTGTTGAAGAATTAGCTGCAAAAGAGGAAAGTGCTAGTTAGCAAGGGAATCTTTCTTTCTGTTTTCCTCTCTCTGGGCACCGTCTGGTGCTAATTCTTTTTATCTCGGTTTCCGAGATTTTTCCCTTTCTTTTCGTTATCGAGCTCGCGTTGCTTCCTTGTTGTTGCCCGGACTGGATCTAGGTCCTTTGGGAGCGCGAGTCTCCCTCTCTGATTTCTGTCTGTGTTTGTCTCTTATTTTGCTATTCTTCCTTTTGCTCCGGCCACAGCATTTGGCGTCTCAAGAAACCAACCATCACAGTATACTCTAGCCAACATGGAGACATTAGCTGTGGCTGAGATCGAAAAGGTTGTTACCAGCCAGCAAACTATGCTGTCTGGTTTCGGCAAAGGGCTTTCCAGCCTGGGTAACCAGCAGGCTGGTTTGGCTGAGAGACTCCGCCTTCAGGAGAATTCGTTGCAGAAACAGGAGAGCGTTCTGTTAAGCTTGACCGAGAGTATCAGATCCCTGTCTACACAAGTTTCACAAAACGTTGCACAAGCACCACACCTTCCCCGAGAACCGAAGTTAGAATTGCCCCAAAGATATAGCGGCGAGGCCAGAAAATGTAAAGATTTCATCGCCCAATGTGAGATATTTTTTAAGGCTCAGCCATCATGTTTTGTTAATGAGGATTCTCGGGTGGCATTTATATTATCCCCGTTGGCTGGCACAGCACTCACTTGGGTCGGCCCACTTATCAGATCTAATTCACCGGTCGTAAATTCTGTGGAGGCTCTTGTTAGGGAAATGGTGTCAGTGTTTGATCAGGATGTTTGTGGTCAGGACGCGGCTACGGGTTTGATACATCTGAAACAGGGCAAAGAAACTGCTGCAAAGTTTTCTATCTTATTTCGCTCCCTGGCAACAGAGACAGGCTGGCCGGAGGCTCCTCTTATGACTGTGTTCAGTCATGCCCTCTCTGAGGAGATAAAAGAAGCATTGGCTACATTGGAGCCCTGTTCGACTTTAGATCCTTTGGTTTGCACTGCTGTGCGAATTGACAATCGCATCTGCGAATGTAAGAGGGAGAAACTAAGCAGATTGCCGCTTGCGGACAACGGGGCCAAGGTTGCTAGTGGCAAGTGTGCGGCTCCTATTCCATCGACTGAAAATTCCACTCCGGTTGAGGCCATGCAGGTAGATGGCTCGTTTGAGAGCCGGACTCATAAACCTGCTCGCAGAAGAACAATCTGCTTTACTTGTAATAAACCGGGTCATATCCGCCCACGTTGCCCGAAGCTTCAGGGAAACGGGAAATCCCTCTAGCGGTTTGGGGGGCGCTAGAGGGGCAGACCCAATTTCACTTTCGAACACTAATCCCTGTTGAACTGACTGTGGGGAGCAAGAGAGTTATTACTGAAGCGTTTGTGGATTCGGGCGCCGTGAATTGTTTTATGGATGTTGAGTGGGCTAGGAGGCACTCCGTTCCCACCTGTTCTCTCTCACAGCCACGCTGTGAGAACTTTGGACGGTCGCCCGCTTGGAACGGGAGTTATAACCGAAGTTTCTGAACCGCAAAATATGTTCATTTACTTCGGTGGCCATTCTGAGGAGGTTCGGTTTTTTATTATCAGTTCCCCTGCTTTTCCCATTGTTTTAGGACATTCTTAGCTACGGGAACATAGACCTTGCATCACTTGGAGGGAACAGAATAATCCTATCGTCCACTGGGGCACCAATTGTAGGTCTCATTGTAGAGAGAATGTGACTTGTTTTCCCAGACATCAAGCTATGGGGCAGGCTGATGCCTGGAGCGAGTGAGAGGAGGTTGTCTCACCGTACCCTCCTAAACTAGAAAGAGGGGCAGAGGAGGGGTTGGAGTGGGATCCTCAATTTGATTGGCGACAGCCAGAGGACGATTACCTTTTAGAGGATTTTTTTGAGTCTGAATCAGTCACTGAGATGTTAGATTCTGAATGGGGTGAGGAATTTGGGGCCACCCTGAACTTTAGTTTGCCTCCTAATGTTCCTAATGATCATGCTGATCTCGCCGAGGTTTTTAGTAAACAACGAGCATCGATGTTACCTCCCCATCGTCCGTACGATTGCGAGATCAATCTCTACCCTGGTACTACTCCTCCTAGAGGTTCGCTATACTATCTGTCAGGGCCTGAGCGTAAGGCCATGCGAGAATATATTCAGGAAGCTCTCGCTAATAGTTTTATTCGAAAGTCCACGTCTCCTGCCGGAGCGGGGTTTTTTTTGTGGGAAAAAAGGATGGCAGTCTGAGACCCTGTATTGATTATAGGGGTTTGAAAAAGATCACCTTTAAAAATCGATACCCCCTTCCGTTAATGAATTTGAACGTTTGCAGGAGGCGTCATTTTTTACCAAGCTAGATCTCCGTAATGCTTATAACTTAGTTCGCATTTGGGAGGGGGACGAATGGAAAACGGCATTTAATACGCATGACGGGTACTACGAATATTTGGTCTTGCTGTTCGGATTGGTTAACGCCCCCTCGGTGTTTCAGGCGCTCGTTAATGACGTCCTCTGACAGATGTTGGAGAAATTCGTCTTCGTTTATCTTGACGACATTTTTATTTTTTCTCCAACGCTCTCAGAGCATAAACAACACGTCAGACGTGCGCTTGAGGCCCTCCTTCATGCAAAACTTTTTGTCAAGGCTGAGAAATGTGTCTTTCACGCCCAAACTGTCTCGTTTCTTGGCTTTATTGTTTCCAAGGGATCGGTCCGTATGGACCCGGAAAAGGTTGCTGTGGTCAGGAATTGGCCTGCTTCTCAAAGTGTTAAGGAGGTCCAACGCTTCTTGGGCTTTGCTCATTTTTACAGGAGGTTTATCCGTAATTGTAGCGTAGTTGCTGCCCCCATTATTGCGCTCACCAGAAAGAATACCTCCTCAGTGTTTTTTTGATCTCCAGCAGCTGAGGCTGCCTTTCAGGAATAAAAGAAACGTTTTTGCTCAGAGCCCATTCTGGTTTTGCCCGATCCCTCCCTCCCTTTTGTGGTAATGGTGGATGCTTCGGAGGTTGGAGTGGGTGCTATTTTGTCCCAGCGCCCCCTTTGGGACAATAAGCTACACCCATGCGCATACTTCTCCCGGTCTTTGTCCTCCGCTGAACGGAATTACAGCATTGGTGACCGGGAGTTATTGGCGGTCAAGCTGGCCTCAGAAGAGTGGCGCCACTGGTTGGAGGGAGCTGAACACCCTTTTGTGGTATGAACAGATCATAAAAATCTCCAGTATATTCAGCAGACCAAGCGACGTAATTCCTGGCAGGCACGGTGGTCATTGTTCTTTAACCATTTTAATTTTTTTACGCTAACCTACCGCCCTGACTCTAAAAACATTAAGCCTGATGCTTTGACGCGGAATTACGACCGCTCTGATCACGATCCTACCCCGGAGCCAGTTATTCCGGATGCTCAGATGTGGCGCCCATTCAATGGGAGGTTGAGGTGATGGTTAAGGAGGCTTTGAAGACCGATCCCGGTCCTGGGGGGGAGCCTCCTGGCTGTTTGTTCGTCCCGCCTAGAGTTAGGCCACAGCTCCTCCAGTGGGGACACTCTTCCCGCTTGGCGGAGCACCTAGGGGCCCATCGGACCAAGCAGTTCCTGGCCCAACATTTTTGTTGGCCGGGTATGATGAGGGAGATTCGGGAATTTGTTGCTGCCTATGGCAGCCCTTGGACACATATTGCGTTAGACTTTATTACGGGACTGCCTGTGTCTGAGGGCAACACAGTCATCCTGGTCGTGGTTGACCGTTTTTCCAAGGCCGCTCATTTTGTCGCGCTGCCCAAGCTGCCTTCAGCGCGGGAGACGACCTTTCTTGTGGTTAACCATGTGTTCCGACTGCATGGGCTTCCGCAAGATGTGGTCTCTGACTGGGGTCCTCAGTTTACGGCCGGATTCTGGAGGGCGTTTTGTAAACAGCTGGGGGCCACTGTGAGTCTCTCCTCTGGGTTCCACCCAGAGACCAACGGGCAGACTGAGCGGACTAATCAGTCATTGGAGAACACTCTTCGATGTTTAGCGGTGGATAATCCAGCTTCAATGGAGCCGATTTTTAGCATGGGCGAGTATTCCCACGATTCACTGAGGAATTCCTCCACAGGTTTTCCCGTTTGAAGCTCAGGTGGGTTACCAACTCCCACTGTTTCCTGAGACTGAGAATGATTCTGAAGTTCCCTCGGTCAACCATTTCATGCGTCGCTGTCGGTCGGTTTGGACCAGGGTCCGTTCTTTTCTGTTGCGCTCGGGGCTCAAACAAAAATCCGCCGCCGGTAGAAGGCGTTGTTTGGCCCCCATCTTATCGGTTGAGTCAGAGAGTTTTGTTGTCTACCCGGGACCTCCCCTTGAACATAGAATCCTGAAAACTGGCCCCCAGCTATATTGGCCCATTCAAGATTGTGCGGAAGATCAATCCGGTCTCCATCCAGTTAAAGCTCCCTAGATCTTTGCGCATCCATCCGTCGTTCCACGTCTCTCGGATTAAGCCAGTTGGCGCTAGCGTCCTGGCACCTGCCGACACACCCCCGCCGCCACCGCGAATGGTTGAGGGGGGGCCGGTTTACACCGTGCGCCGCATTCTGGCCGAGAGGCGTGTTGGTCGTGGGGTCCAGTTTCTTGTCAACTGGGAGAGATATGGCCCTGAGGAGCGCTGCTGGGTTCCTTCTCAGGATATTCTGGATTCCACACTCATTTCTGAGTTCCGTGCACGGGGTTCCCTAGAGACTTCTGGAGCTGTCCCTTAGAGGGAGGGGTCCTGTCATGGTTTTGGAAGCTGGCGGTGGCTTTGGGAGCTTTCTTTGTTGCTCTCATCCGGGACGATATCGTTTCGCCCACAATCAGATTCTTGGGCCAGCTGGCATTAATTGGGGGCGGCGCCCGGACTCTATTTAAGCCCAAGTTCCGCCTCACTGCCCTTGCTAGAGTGTTGAGTTTTGTTTGCACTTTAGCCAGTAAGGTCTCTAGTCAGAGAATTGTTGAGGACTTGGCTGCAAAAGAAGAAAGTGCTAGTTAGCAAGGGAATCTTTCTCTCTGTTTTCCTCTCTCTGGGCACCGTCTGGTGCTAATTCTTTTTATCTCAGTTTCCGAGATTTTTCCCTTTCTTTTCATTCTGTCGAGCTCGCATTGCTTCCTTGTTGTTGCCCGGACTGGATCTAGGTCCTTTGGAAGCGCGAGTCTCCCTCTCTGATTTCGGTCTGTGTTTGTCTCTTATTTTGCTATTTTTCCTTTTGTTCCGGCCACAGCATTTAGCGTCTCAAGAAACCTACCATCACATTACGTTCCTCTGCTGTAGTCAGCAATTATTCAATCAATGTGTATGTAAGAGATTTTCATGCGGAATTGAAGTCCTTGTGAACTGGAGGGGTTGGAAGCAATGGAATTGCATAAAGACATTTCAAATGATCTTATTTCATTTAAACGATAATGAAACACATGCATTGCTTCCAATCCCTGAATAAAGAAAAGCGTGAGAAGTCCAGAGTCATAATAGCTATCCATTATAAATGAAAACTGGCCACATCTGATAATGTTGAGAGTTATTGGAGTTTCTGTAATGGTAATTTAAAGGAATGATTGAAAACAGGTCGTGACCAATCATTAATTTTAAGGGATTGTTTTGAGCCTCCCCTAACGTCAGTTCACCAGCCGCCACTGATATATATATATATATATATACACATTTATATGGTACAGGTTTTATATGTGTTTGTATGCGTGTGTGTGTGTGTGTATATATATATATATATAGTATCTCACAAAAGTGAGTACACCCCTCACATTTCAACAATTAATTTATTGTATCTTTTCAAGGGAAAATGTTACAGAAATGAAACTTGAATATATTCTAGAGTAGTCATTGTACAATATATGTAGCAGTGTAGATTTACTGCACTGTCCAAATAACTGAACAGTCACTATTTCCAAAATGGGTGGCAACAAAAGTGAGTACACACCCCAATTAGTAATGGTCAACCAAGCAATGAAACCTGTGTTATTCATCATGTTCATGCTTTTGTCTGTTTGACTGGGTTATATGAGGTTGTGTAACATGTGTTGAAGGTTTAAATTGTGATGCTTTAGGTGCAATGCTCTCATTCTGGTCACTGGATAGTCAACATGGCACCTCATGGGAAATAACTCTCTGGGGATCTGAAAAAGAGAATTGTTGCTCTCCACAAAGATGGTCTAAGCTACAAGAAGATCTGTGAAACCATGAAACTGAGCTATAGCACGGTGGCCAAGGTTATCCAGCGGTTTCCCAAGACGGGTTCTGCTCGGAACAGGCCTCGTCAGGGTCGACCGAAGAGGTTGAGTCCTCGTGCTCTGCGTCAGGTGCACAAGTTGGCTTCAGAAAACAGACGCAGGAGTGCTGGCAGCATTGCTAACGAGGTTGCAGCAGTGGGAGAACAGCCTGTCAGCGCTCAGACCATATGCCGCGCACTGCACCAAGTCGGTCTGCATGGCCGTTGGCCAAGACAGAAGCCTTCACTGAAGCTAGCCCACAAGAAAGTCTGAGAACAGTTTGCTGAAGACAACTAGTCCAAGAACATGAACTGCTGGAACCATTTTCTGTGGCCTGACGAGACCAAGATAAACTTGTTCAGCTCAGATGGTGTCCAGTGTGTGTGGCGGCGCCCTGGTGAGGAGTACCAAGACAAGTGTGTACTGCCTACAGTCAAACATGGTGGTGACAGCATCATGGTCTGGGGCTGCATGAGTGCTTCTGGTCCTGGGGAGCTGTGCTTCTTTAATGGAATAATGGATTCCAACATGTACTGTGACATTCTGAAGCAGAACATGATACCCTCCCTTTAGAAACTGGGCCACTTGGCAGTTTTCCAACATGAAAACGACCTACAAGATGACAACTGCCTTCCTGAAGAAGCTGAAGGTGATGGCATGGCCAAGTCTGTCTCCAGACCTGAATCCCATTGAGCACTCGTGGGGCATCCTCAAGAGGAAGGTGGAGGAGCAGCAGGTGTCCAACATCCACCAGCTCCGTGATGTTGTCATGGAGGAGTGGAGGAGGATCCCAGCAACAACCGGTGCAGCTCTGGTGAATTCCATGCCTCGGAGAATCAAGGCAGTGCTGGACAACAATGGTGGTCACTCTAAATATTGACACTATGGACACAATTTTGCATGTTGACGGTGAGGTGTACTCACCTTTGTTGCCACCCATTTTGGAAACTGTGACTGTTCAGTTATTCGGACATGTCATGGTTTGGAGGCTTTGAGAGCTTTCTTTGTTGCTCTCGTCCGGGACGATATCCTTTTGCTCTCAATCGGATTCCTGGGCCAGCTGGCATTAATTGGGAGCGGCGACCGGACTCTATTCAAGCCCAAGTTCCGCCTCACTGCCCTTGCTAGAGTGTCAGTGTTTTGTTTGCACTTTAGCCGGTAAGGTCTCTAGTTCGAGAATTGTTGAGGAATTAGCTGAAAAAGAAGAAAGTGCTAGTTAGCAAGGGAATCTTTCTGTTTTTCCTCTTTCTGGGCACCGTCTGGTGCCAATTCTTTTTATCTCGGTTTCCGAGATTTTTTCCCTTTCTATTCGTTCTGTCGAGCTCGCTTTGCTTCCTTGCACTCGGACGAGTTCTAGGTCCGTTGGAAGCACGAGTCTCTCATTTTATTTGTTTGTCTCTCTCTATCTGCGAGACTTCCTTTTATTCCGGCCGCTGCGTTTGGCGTCTCAACACACCAGCCATTACAGGACAATGCAGTAAATCTACACTGCTACACATATTGTACAATGACTACTCTAGAAAATATTCAGGTTTCATTTCTGTAACGTTGTCCCTTTAAAATATATAATAAATTAGTAGTCGAAGTGCAAGGGATGTACTCACTTTTGTGAGATACTGTATATATATATATATATATATATACACATTTACATACACATATAAATATATATAGGGTCATTCTGTGTCAAATCATCCAGATTTTGAGAAATTTTCCAGGTCACCTCAAAAAATTTTGAAAAAAGTAACGAATAAATATTCACACAAAATAAAAAATGCCAAATATTACGCCAGTATCTCAAATAGATTTCAAGTTATAGCCCTTCAAAATTTGAATAATATTTTTAGTTTTTTGGCAAACCCATTTTCAGCCAACTTTGGCAACTTATTGCTCCAAATTAGTTGCATATACAAGGCTGAAATTGGGTATACTAACCATATTCATCCCCTAGAATCTGAAAATGGCCTTAGCTTCTGTGTATCTTGATCCATCTTTGTTTGCTAAAGCCTCAAAATCAGCCGAAAACACAAAACGCCCAAAACGAGACCACATTTTATGACCTGTGACTCTGGAACTAAGTAAGATAAAAGGCTAGCATTCTTTTTTTATGATTTTATGATGTATCCCTCTGTAAAAATGTAGTAATCCAAGTAATATCATTTGTAGAAGTTTTTTAATGAAATAATTTCTAAGTAAATTTTTCCGGTTTTGCACCAAAATGCCCTTTTTGGGGGCAAAGAATGACCATCTCACCAGTTATTCATCTATCTGAAATTTTTACTGTGCGATCTTATGTATGTGAACAGTGTCTGACAAAAAAAAAAATAGAATGAAGTTCGGCTTACTTTCTTTGTTATGAATTTTTAAAGTATGTTCAGAAATTGTGTATTTTTTAGTTGAATAAATGGATATAGGCCTGCTGCAAGTGCCGTTATCTACTAAATATAAAACGAAACATTGATTGAAAATATTTTTTGAACATGATACACCATCTAAAAGTACAATACATGACAGAGGTCTTGTCAGAATATTTCGGTGTTTGCTAGATTTCACAGATTTATTCCTCAATTTCATTGGTTTCATTGTTTTTGTTGGGGATGACATCAGTGCCTCCAACTTGCCATGACTTGACTGATCACAGGCTTCTGAAGTAATCCTAAATGAGCCCAAACTTGCACTACTGAATTGCACAATAATAGTTCACTATAAAAGGAGGCAGTCCCACTTGGGGATTATTAGATCATCATGAGCACTGAAATGGAGGGGAGTAATTTACCTTGGTGCAGTATTGGAATCCATTTAGATGATGCATGTCATTCAAGGAAATTTACAAGAAAAACTGGACTATTGGGACTAGATACTTTCTCAAGTGAGGATACTGCCTTAATGCAGTGGCGGTCTGGTGTTCCGCAGATTGATTCTGTGTGTTGTCATCATGAGAAAATGAATCGGTGAATTCAAAAAGGGCCTAAGTCAAAGAAATAAGTTTTTGCAGGAAATCAACTTAATTGCATTTCTCAAAGGAAGGCTATGCCAAAGGATTCATACTTTAACCAGATATAGCACCATGTCATAGTTTACAAATGCTATATTATGAAGCACTTAGCTTTTTCAATTTCAGAGGGGTGGCAACCTAAAGTCTGGACTTGGGCCCTTCTTGAATTAAACAACTGGAACATCTGAAAAGAAGGGACATACCACATCTTCCTCATCTGAGGATACCTTTATTTTGTATTCTGTCATATTTTTAACACTTCACAAGATCACTTTATATTCAAACTATTATTCTTATACATGGTAATTGCAGGTAAATTAGTTTTTCATTTTGGAAGGGGACAATTTATCAATAAGGTACATCTGCTGGTCACTAATCTTCATAATCAGACTCATCTCCGCCCCTAGCATCACAAACTGTCAGCTTATTGAGGAACTGCTGAGCCTCTGGCGAAAGGTATCTTGCCAATTTCTGAACATCATTTACTTTAGCTGATTTCACACCAAGTTGCTCACTGTAGAGTGGCTCTTCTGGGTATCTAACAACCCTGACCAAGGGCTTTAGAAGCATTTGGATGTGACCTGAGCCACAAATATTCTCTAATCACGTGACAATAAATCAAAGTTCAGGACTAGGTCTGCCGGACTCAATGGCATAATATTAGTATATAGGGCTATAACATAACATAACATAACATAACATGAATGGCGAGAACAGGCCGTTCAGCCCAACTAGGCTCGCCAGTTTCTTTGTACCATCGTGAATATATCACTTCAGATACTCAATGCCTCAATGGTATCTAGCTTTAAGTCAAGCCTGCTCTTGAAAACTCCCAAGGTCTCTGCCTCAAAAATATGGTCAGGCAAGCTGTTCCACACCGAAATTACTCTTTGGGTGAAGAAATATTTCCGAATATCAGTGCTAAATTTACCTTTCGTCAGCTTCCATTTGTGACCCTGAGTTCTGCTAACAACACTTGGTCGAAGGAATCCTACATAATTCACTTTGTTAATCCCTTTAACATATTTAAAGACCTCAATCAAATCACCCCTTAGTCTCCTTTTCCTAAGACTAAAGAGATTAAGGATCTTCAGCCTTTTTCTCATAGCTTTCATCTTTAATACCGGAATTAGCTTCGTGGCTCTTCTCTGAACTTTCTCTAAAGCCTCTATGTCTTTCTTTAAGTATGGTCCCCAGAACTGTACACAATACTCTAGATGTGGTCTGACGAATGTGTTGTACAAAAGAAGCATCACCTCCTTGGATTTGAACTCAATACTTTTGGCAATGTATCCCAGCATCCGATTGGCTTTTTTAACTGCTACGGCACAATGGCTAGAGCCTGTGAGGGTTTGGTCAACAATCACTCCCAGATCTTTCTCTTGTGAAGCACATTCCAGTTTAAAACCTCCCATGAAGTAATCCCGTCTAATGTTTTTATGACCTACATGAACTACTTTACATTTCGCTACATTAAATTTCATTTGCCACATTTCTGCCCAATTCTGGATTCTATCCAAATCATCCTGAATCACTTTAGTGAACTCTAAACTATTTGCCAAGCCCCCCAATTTAGTATCATCTGCAAATTTCACTAATCTGCTCTCAATATTCCTATCAAGGTCATTAATGTAGATGAGGAACAGCAGGGGTCCCAACACCGATCCCTGGGGGACGCCACTCCCCACCATACCTAGCTCAGATGAGATACCACTGACCACCACTCTTTGTGTTCTGTCCTGCAACCAGTTATGAATCCACTTCAGAATACCACCTGTAACTCCAATGGAGCTCATTTTAAAAATTAGTCTCTTATGCAGTACTGTGTCAAATGCTTTCTGAAAATCCAAATATATGATGTCATCAGCCCTGCTCTGGTCATAGGTCTTGGTGGCCTCTTCAAAAAATTCCAGAAGGTTTGTCAGGCATGACCTTCCTTTACGGAAACCATGTTGGCTATCCCTCAAGATATTGTTACGTTCAAGAAATAAGTCCAGCTCATCTTTTATGATAGATTCCAATATTTTGCACGCAATGCAAGTTAAACTGACTGGCCTGTAATTACCTGGCTCAGTACGGTCCCTTTTTTTTATATATTGGTATTATATTGCCCTGTTTCCAATCATTTGGTATTTCTCCAGTTTATAAAGACTGTCTAAAGATGGCGGATAGCGGCTTAAAGATTATCTCACTAAGTTCCCTGAGCACTCTAGGATATAAGCCATCAGGACCCGCTGCCTTATCTGCCTTTAGTTGATGCAACTTGTCTAATACTATGTTATCCCGAACCTCAATTTCCGCTAAATAATCTTGAGCATTGGACAAGCCCTCTGGCCGAGCAAAGACTCGCTCTAAGGTAAAATTCTCAACAAAGTAACCGTTTAAGGTGTCCGCAATATCCTTGTTATCATATAGCAGCGATCCATTTTTATTCTTTATGCACTTAACCTGCTCTTTGACTTTCCTTTTTCTGCTACAGTACTGAAAGAAGCGCTTAGGGTTAGTTTTTTGCCCCTCTGCAATTTGTCTTTCATACAGTCTTCTAGTGTTCCTCAGCTTTTTTTTGACCACAGCCCGCATTTTACAGAATTCGGCCTTAGTAATCTCATTGTTATCCTCTATGTACATCTTATAAAGATTCCTCTTTTCCTCAAACTCCTACGAATAGCTGCTGTCATCCACTGAGGATTCTGCTTTTTCAGCTTACTTTTGGACACCTTTGGAATGAATTTGCATTGTGAATCAAGTAAAACCCCTAAAATCTTTCCCACATCTCATTTACAGACTCACAGTCCAGGAGTGTCTCCCATTTTATTCCACTTAGATATGAGCGCATCCTGTCAAAGTTTGCTTGCCTAAAATTGAAAATTTTTGTTTTTGGAGACACCTTTTTAACTTCCCATGAAACCTCAAAATGAATAGTAGAGTGATCACTTGTCCCAAGTGGCTCCAGTACCTCAACGTTGCTAATTCTATCTGGGTCATTACAGAACACCAAATCTAAGATTGCCTTCTCTCTTGTTGGTTTATTAACATACTGCACCAAAAAATTATCATTTATGACATCTAGAAATTCTTCCTCCCCCCTACCCTGTCCTTTCACCATTTCCCAATCAATACCAGGATAATTTAAGTCTCCCATAATAATAGTCCCTCCTCCTCTACAAGCTTGCATAATCCTCTTAAAAAGCATTTCATTGACTGTACTGTCCAAAGCTGGTGGTCGATAGCATACACCTATGTTTAAACCAGTCTCGTGTTTGCCAGTGAGCCTGACCCAGATATCTTCACAGGGCAAGGAATGTTAAAGTTCAGGAATTTCCTGCACATTTATGTTTTCGTTCACATAGAGTGCTACACCCCCTCGTCACCTATTACATCTATCCTTCCTAAAGAGCTTATAACCTTCTACATTATATTCATCTCCATCCTCTTCACTAAGCCATGTCTCTGTAATCCCAACTATGTCATAGCCTTCACTAATCATAACGGCCTCAAGTTCTCGAAATTTATTTTTAATGCTTCTTGCATTTAGATAAAAACATTTCAGGTTATCACGAACGCTCTTCCCCTTCGATTTCCCATGTGCCTGCTGCTCAAAGCCCCTCACCACACTTTTTTGCTGTAAAAATATATCATCAATAGTGCATGCAACGCTGTCAGCTTCCATCAGGGCAGTCTGCATTTCCCTCTGTGTAACACTCTCTAACCTCCCTGTCCCCCAAGTCCCTAGTTTAAATAACTCTCTGCTACCCTCAACATACGCTGACCCAGTGCAAAGGTACCCCTCCGGTTCAGGTGTAGCCCATCCGGCTTGAACAGGTCACCCCTGTCCCAGAAGTAGTTCCAGTGCCCCATAAACCTATACCCCTCTTTCCTACACCAGGTTCAGAGCCACGTGTTAAACCTCCAGATAAAATTCTGCTTCCCTCTGCTTGCACGTGGTACCGTAGAATCCCGGAGAACACTACCGTGGAGGATCTGCTCCTAAGCTTTTCAGCTAATTCAACAAATTTGCTTTGCAGAACCTCAAACCTACCCTTACCTATGTCATTAGTCCCAACATGGACCATGACAACTGGATCCCTCCCCGCTCTGGCCAGGAGCTTGTCCGCACGCTCCAGGAGGTCTCCTACCTGGGCACCAGGCAGGCAACACACCGTACGAGACTCCTTGTCGCGCGAACAGACTAAACTGTCTATTCCTCTAAGTATTGAGTCCCCCACTATCAATAACTCTCTTTTCTGAGGGGTAGAGGCCAACAGGGTGCCCTGCTGCTCATCAGTCCCCTCACTCTCAGGGTCAGGGGCCAATTCGAGTTCCTGCAAGGGCCGGAATCGGTTGGACACCTCAACCACTGGAGGAGCTGTCGCTGTACGGTGTGCACGCCCTTTCCTGCGCTGACGTCCTACCGTCACCCAACTTTCTCTCCCTACCTGCTCTGGGGTCCCCACACCACCGTGCTTTGGCGTACAAACCATTTCTCTAAACGACATACTACTTAGTTCCTCTAGGAACTCTACTGATTGCGAACTATGTCGTGCCGCCAACTGGCCCTGAAGAACAAGGATCTTGCTCTCCAGATGCTCAATTAGCTGGCACCGGTGACAGACAAACCCACCCCTGAAATCTCTTTCCAAAAGTGCGATCATCCTGCAACCGTCACATAGTTTTGGCCACATTTTGAACCCCCCTACCTAATGACCTCGCTCACCCTAGATAACAAAGAAAATTACTAATGCCGAGACAGAAGCTCAGGAACCACAATTTATTAATTTATTAACCTGAGAAGTCCTAAGCAGCAGTCACAGTAGAAACCGTGGGGAAACTATGTGAATGGATAATAAGCTGCTTTTAACGGGCTTAGTTTTAGTGAACAGAAATGAAATACCAAGTTGAAAAACTCTGTTGATAATAAGCACTCCTAATAAGCCAACTTGAATTTATCTAGACCCGGTACTATTAATATACTAACCTATAAGTATCACAGGGCTTAGCTGAGAACCCAGATAAAAAAAGACTGGCTAAGTTACTATGCCCAGGAGAAACTGGAGGAGGTGGAGCACTCCGGTAAAGCTTTACGTTTCAATTCCAAGGTAACCGAATGGACGACTAAAGTGACTGCTGCCCTATTGACTAAATACTAAATCTCAGATCCCCAGCCAAAAAGCAAACAGTAACTATCTAGCTAGCTAGCCACAAATACAACCAAGGGTAACCGAAATAAGAGTTAAGCCTCGGTTCCCTTTAATCAAAACGGACCGAATAAACAAGTCGTTTACTTTGTGAGCGAACTATACACGGTATCTCCCCCAACAAGCTGTCGCTGAGCACTCAAACAAGCAGTTAAACTTTAATCAGCTGATCGAGGACCCGCAACCGAAGGAAAATACAAAGATAACGTAATTTGCAATGTGTTTAATCAGACGAGCCCTTCAATGAAAATAAAATGCGAAAAAGACAAAAACCTCAGTTCGCGTTAATGTTCAAGCTTGGCAATGCGTTTATGCGGTAATGCGGTCAGGATAGAGAACGAAGGGGACTAAAAAACCCCGGTGAACGTCAATATTTATTGGCTAGAAGACTGTATGAAAGGCAAGCGACCAAGTATGAAACCAAGCCAGGTTATAGTTAGATATCCCGGTAATTTGATATATTCCTGGCGTTGAGAGCTTACAATAGTACGTTAGCTAAATCAGCTACAGAAAAAGCAGGCGACAGTGTACCTCAGTCCTTGAAAACAACTCTGATTTACTTTGTATATCACACAATTCACTAAGTTAGACAATTACTTCGCCTTTAGTTTATTCTTTAAATTTAGCGTTTAAATTTATTTTACTTTACCTTACTTTGCTCCCGGGAGACTGAAACCCCCTCAAAAAAAACCCCCAAAAACCCCGTCGCTTTTGTTTGACCAGATTAGCGACTTAATTTGGCTGTTTGCTCACCGAGTTGTTAAAGGGGGAAAAAGGGAAAAAAAAAAGATGGAGGAAGATTCCCCCTGCCCCTAATGCGACGAAGGTTATACCTCGGGAGCAAATTGTCTAATCTCTAATACTGTTTGAGCCTTAACACACAAATTATTTTCAGATAACTCCGTTTAAACAAGAGTAAAACTTCAGATTCGCTCCCACACGTCTTCCTCTGTCTCAACTCAAGCAGAATGAACACCAACGAACAGCGCTACAGCAAAGCCAGCACTATCTGTAGGCCTACTTAGTTATATTATTTTAATGGCCTGTTCAGTTTTCCCCATTTCTTAGCTCAGTAAATTCCACTGCAGGCTTGCCATCAGACATTCATATTGCACAAAAGACAGTAGGCCTATGTATGTAGCACATGTAGGTACAGTGTAGTACTACAGTACTGCACAGGTATGGAAAGGTGGACCCACTTACCTGCATTTAACACCCGTTTTCCTTGCTGGTTTCACTTCTTTTTTGGTATTAACATATTCTTTGCCTTCGGCATGTAATCTTTTTTGCTTGTTTCTGGCCCATTCTTGTTCATTACGCTTTCTTTTGGGCCTAATCTCTTCATCACTTGAATCAAACTCCTACTCAATGGGCGCTGCCATCTTGGATGACCAGTGCTGCTACCAACGGCATGAAGCTAAATCCATGCAAGAGTGGCCCATGTCCTGGAGTTGGGCCTCTCTTGCACTCACTGCATAAATAATGCTGTGAATACTCAATGCATTATTGTGTACTTGGGACCTGATTGCACATTATCAGAGAGCTTGTCTTTTAAAGGTCATTTAATATGTAATATCTCAATTTTGAAAAAATATGGTTTTTGGCCCTTTTTGAATTCACAGATTCAAATGTTTTTAACTTGCTATGAGAAGAATCAAAGGTACTGTGCAGATCCCAAAAACATTCAGCACAAAAAAGCAGCAGGCCTAAACCCGTTTAAGTAACGAAAATTTTGGAACAATTTATAAATTCATAACAAAAAATGTAAGCTGAACATCATTCAAATTTTTTTGTCAGACATTTTTCTCGACCGTCACATTTGACTTCATAATGACTTCCAATGAATCATTGCACTCATCAATGTGATGAGTAACTTTAACTGTTGTTGCACAGGTCTTGACCTTGTAGGCAAACTCGCATGTGCTGTTTTTAAATAATTGTTATGGCCCCAATTTGTTATGGCGTCAATTTGTTATGGCGTCACGGACAGCAAGGGATGACAGACAAAATTCTTCAACTTCAACAGATTTAATTAAACAAACACTTAGAACTAATTAACACTCTACCCTACTGACCAAGATTGAAAAAAAAAAAAAGATAGTTACAGTCCCTTGGTAATTGAGATGGGCTGCCATGTTGCGATGTCCTGGGACAGGAAAATGCTCCAACACAGGCAAAAATCCACAAAAAGCTTCACAGGTCTTGAAAAGAGTGACAGGTCTGGTCAAATGTATCCTTCCACAATTTCTCCTTGCAATTTCTCCAACTACTCTTCAACTCTCTCAATTTTTCTCCTTATATACTCTTGTCCAGCCCCCTCTGAGGCATGCCCAGGACATGCCCAACCTAGCTCCAGACTTGGCTTAACAAAAAAAAATGTCAATACTGCCATCTAGGGGCTTTTTACCACATTACCCTCCATTCCAAAAAGGGAAAAATTTTGACTCATAAAGGCAAAAATTTTTCTTTTCAATACAAAAATGGTTAAGTAGACACTTGTATATACATACATATAATACAATATGCTAATAAACACGTGATATATATACACATACTCAAACACGGGATAAGCAATCCGCAATTACATTGTCAGTACCCTTTTCATGCTTAATTTCCAAGTCAAACTCCTGTAAAATCAAACTCAAATTCAACAATCTCCGATTCTTGTTTTTCATCTTACTCAAAAACATTAACGGATTGTGGTCAGTATATACAATCATTGGCTTTTGCCCTGTACAAACATAAACCTCAAAGTGTTGTAAGGATAGAACCAGAGCCAACAGCTCCTTCTCAATTGTGGAATAGTTCTTTTGGTGGCGATTGAACTTCCTGGAGAAGTATGCCACGGGATGCTCAATGTCATCAGAGTCACTTCTCTGTAGGAGCACAGATCCACAAGCTTGGTCGCTAGCATCGACCGCCATGGAGAATGGTTTGTTGAAGTCAGGAGATTTGAGCACGGGGAAGTGACACAGCAGAGACTTCAGGCGATCGAAGGCTCTTTGGCATGCTTCATCCCAAGTGAACTTTACGCCTTTCTTCAGTTGGTTAGTGAGACTGAGAGCAATCTCAGCAAAGTTCTTGCAGAACTTGCGGTAGTACCCAATCATTCCAAGGAAGCGGCGCAAAGCTTTTTTGTTGTCAGGAACCGGAAAGTCCATGATGGCTTGGACTTCAGCATTTATGGGTGCCACTTTACCCTGGCCTATGACGTAGCCAAGACACGTGACAGTAGCACAACCAAAGTCACTCTTGTTCAGGTTAACAGTCAGGTTAGCCTGGGTCAAGCGCTGGAACAACGTCTCTACATCTTTCAGATGTTCTTCCTAGGAGTCACTCCATGTGATCAGGTCGTCGATGTACGCACCCGTGTGTGGCAATCCGGCGATTGTAGACTGTATCATCCTTTGGAACGTGGCTGGGGCATTTTTCATGCCAAAGGGTAGGACTTCATACTGGTATAACCCAGATGGTGTGGCAAAAGCAGAGATGCTCTTGGCCCTCTCAGTTAAAGGCACACACCAATAACCCTTCAATAAATCAATCTTAGTCAGAAACTTTGCTTGCCCTACTCTATCGATACAATCATCAATCCTAGGTATTGGAAACACATCAGTTCTAGTTACAGCATTGACTTTGCGATAATCTGTACAGAATCTAGTACTTCCATCAGGTTTTGGAACTAGAACACAGGGTGAACTCCAATCTGAGTTAGAGGGTCTGATAATATCATGTTCTAACATGTACTCAACCTCTTTCTCAGCAATCTTTCTCTTTTCAGGATTCATCGCACGGATGCTGTTTTATTGGTTTGGCATCACCAACATCTACATCATGAGAGGCTATAGAAACTCTCTTTGGAACATCAGGAAATAGATCTTTATATTTCTGGATCAACCTCTCAAACTGATCTTTCTGTGAGGGTTCTAAGTGCTGGAGTTTTACATCAAGATTTTGCAACACTTCAGAATTTGACAATTTACATGAAAGAACTTCAGCTTTAATTCTAGGTTCATCATCTTGAAACTCCCCTCATCTTCAAGTCTCGCCCATAGGAGGATCTGAAGTGACAGCTGCAACCCTAGCATTCCTATCATGATAAGCCTTCAGCATGTTAATGTGACACAACTGTTTTGGCTTTCTCCTATCTGGAGTCTTCACAATGTAATTGAGATCATTGAGTTTTGTCAGAATTTCATAAGGACCATGAAATCTAGCCTGCAATGGATTGGACTGCAAGGGAAACAACACAAGGACCTTGTCTCCTGGTTTAAACTCATGGCTTCTAGCCTTATGATCATACCAAGTTTTCATTTTTCCCTGACTTGATTTCAAGTTCTCTTTGGCTAGGTCACAAGCTGCATGCAGTCTTTCCTTGAACTTGCTAACATAGTCTAACAGACTGATATGCGGCTCTTTCTCTTGCCATTGTTCACTCAACAATAGCAAAGGTCCTCTCGCTTCATGGCCAAACACTAGCTCAAACGGACTGAACCCAGTAGACTCCCGCACTGCTTCTCTAGCTGCAAACAACAGCAAATGAACACCTTCATCCCAGTCTTTCTCATGGTCATAACAATAAGTCCTCATCATTGTCTTGGGAGTGGAATGAAACCGCTCTAAGGCACCCTGACTGTCTGGATGATAGGCACTGGAAAGAATCTGCTTCGCACCTAGTTCATACACAACCTGCTGAAACAATCCGGAAGTGAAATTGCTACCTTGATCTGACTGAATTTCCCTGGGAAGGCCAAACAACGTGAAGAACTTTATTAAAGGCTTCGAGACTGCAGTTGCCTTGATGTTGCGCAGAGGTATGGCTTCAGAGAATGTGGTAGATGCACACATGATTGTCAACAAGTACTGATTTCCAGATCTAGTCTTGGGTAATGGACCAACACAATCAACAATGACCTTGGAGAAGGGCTCCCCAAATGCTGGGATAGGCTGCAATGGAGCTACAGGTGGGTCTAACTGGTGTTTTCCCACTACCTGACAAGTGTGACAGGTTTTGCAAAAGTTGGAAACATCTTTCCGCAGTCCAGGCCAGAAGAAGTGTCTCATGATCTTGTCAACAGTCTTGTTAACACCAAGATGACCTCCTAAAGGCAAACTATGAGCCATTGTTAAGATCTCATTCCTGTAGACCTTCGGAACAACAATTTGCTTGACCACTGCCCAATCTGCATTGGCAGGGACATCAGGAGGGCGCCACTTCCGCATCAACACTCCATCCTTGAGATAATACCCAACTGGAACTGCGTCTATTTCTTCATCAGGAAGGGCTCTCTTCTTTAGTACACAAATTTCAGGATCATTGGTTTGCTCCTGAATCAACCGCTTTCTGGACAGAGACAAGTCTCCAGACACATCAGAATCACCAGACCCATCTGGCTGGCTGAATAGAGAACTGATAAAAGTGTCTGATAAGTCCTCAAACGGAGAAACCATCGTAGGCTGAACAGAGTCATGAAACGAACCACCTGAATCATGACTATTCAATGTGCTGAACGGCACCAAATCATCTTCTTCTTGAGCCTTCTTGGCCACAGCACGAGTCACTGCACAGGAAGGATACAGAGATGGGTCTTCATCGCCATCTTCAGTGCTCGGCTGTGAAGTAAGATGAAAACTACATTGCCCCCAGCCAGGTCATTGCCTAGCAACAGAGAAACACCCTTGATAGGTAGACTTGACATAAGTCCCACCTTTACCTGTCCTGTAACTAAATCTGACTTCAAGAATACAGAGCGCAGGGGTACAGATCCTCCCTTCAATACCTTGTACAAGTATGAAATCCCCAGAAGCGGTCTCATCACGTAACTCCAAGGAGTCCATCAACAAAAAGTGACTGAGAAGCCCGGTATCCCTTAGGATATATATGGGGACAGGAGAAGAATGCTCATTCAGAGCCACAAATCCCTCTGACACAAATGGAAGGAATTCCTCCCTCACAAAGTCAGCAGTATCAGGCTTCTTAGCCTCACAAGGAGCAGGCAATTTAGCAGATCGGTCATCTACTACAGGGGTTTCTAACCTTGTCTTCACAAAGGCATTGGGTTTGGTATCCTTTTCTTTTTCTTTCTTAGCTTTAAGGAACCAACAGTTAGTTGTAACATGACCAGATTTCTTGCAATAATTGCAAACTAGACCACTTTTGTCACTGTCAGCTTTCACACTTTGATCAGACCTTTGACTGGATTTCTGAGCACCATCACCAGATTTGTCTTTGTCTTTGGGTGAGGAATCTTGGGTATCACCGTTACCTTTCTTCTGAAATTTGGACCATCTATGGTTACTGCTAGACTGAAATTTGGACTTATGTGTGAGAACATATTCGTCTGCAAACTTGGCAGCTGATTGCAAATTCAGTGCTTGCTTCTCATTAAGGTAGGTCTTAATATCATCCTTGACACAGTTCTTGAATTCTTCAACTAACACCATCTCTTTTAGTGAGTTGAAATCAACCTTGACCTCCATAGAAGTACACCAGCGCTCAAAGCAAACCTTCTTCTCGTTAGCAAATTCAACATAAGTCTGTTTGTCAGATTTCTTCAGACCTCTGAATCTCTGTCAGTAAGCCTCTGGAACCAACTCATAAGCTGTCAAAATAACCTTTTGACAACCTCATAATCAGAGGAATCATCTGCAGACAAAGCCGAATAGGCTTGTTGAGCTTTTACCCTTGAGGACAGTTTGCAACATCAGAGGCCAGTGTTCCTTTGGCCACTGACAACTCTTAGCTACCTTCTCGAAGCACTGGAAATACTTATCAACCTCCTCCTCTGAGAATGGAGGCACCAGCTTTACCTCCTGGCTAGCCCGAAATTTGTTTTCAGCTTGAATTTTGATTTTTAGTAGCTCCATGTGGAGCCTTTCTTCTCTATCTAATTTTTCTAAATCGAAATCTCTCTGTCTCTCTCTTTCTGCTCGTTCCTCTTTCTCTCTCTCAAATTCAAATTTTCCTCCCTTTCTTTTTTCTCTTTCTCAAACTCTCGTTGTTTTTCTTTTTCTTCCCTTTCAATCTCTAGCATTTTTAATTTAAGTTCCAATTCTACATTTGGATTTTCCAACGGAAACTGTTCCAGATCTCCTGGTGCAAACACATTTTTCATCAATGTAATATTCAACAATCTCTCTAGCCAGTCTTGCTTTTCGCATGGCTGGTTTTACATCTGTCAGGTCTAACTGTCTGCATATTTCTAGCAGTTCTGTCTTTTTAAAAGACTTCAAAACCTCTACGGTTGGTGATGCCAAGAAATCATCCATTGCTGTTGATCTGCCAATATATATCTAGGAAAATTCAAAAAACAATTTCACTATTTGAAATTTTAGATTTTCAATAAATGACTCGCACAATGGTCTATCCCGGACGAGCCCCCAATTTGTTATGGCCCCAATTTGTTATGGTGTCAATTTGTTATGGCGTCACGGACAGCAAGGGATGACAGACAAAATTCTTCAACTTCAACAGATTTAATTAAACAAACACTTAGAACTAATTTACACTCTACCCTACTGACCAAGATTGAAAAAAAAAAAGATAGTTACAGTCCCTTGGTAATTGAGATGGGCTGCTATGTTGCGATGTCCTGGGACAGGAAGATGCTCCAACACAGGCAAAAATCCACAAAAAGCTTCACAGGTCTTGAAAAGAGTGACAGGTCTGGTCAAATGTATCCTTCCACAATTTCTCCTTGCAATTTCTTCAACTACTCTTCTACTCTCTCAATTTTTCTCCTTATATACTCTTGTCCAGCCCCCTCTGAGGCATGCCCAGGACATGCCCAACCTAGCTCCAGACTTGGCTTAACAAAAAAATGTCAATACTGCCATCTAGTGGCTTTTTACCACATTACATAATACTCATGCATTTTTGTATTTATAGGCTGTTCTGCTATGTCACCTATCTGTATCTTATTGGTGCCAGTAAACCATATTATACTGTGCATCACAGTGCACCCTGCTTTAATCGGTCCGTTTGCCCGCCAACCGCAGTCCCAGACCTCCTCCCCCCCCAAAAATTTGAGCTCCCTGAAAGCTATGGTTTAGTTTGCCCAATGACTTTATAGGACCATGGAAGTGGGCATATAAAAAGGTTGACCTCGGTTGAAGGTAGGTCAGTTAGCAGAGGGATTCTGTGCAGGCCTGCTCTGTGCATGATAATTGCCAAGAAAAAGGGGATGATTCACATTCTTTGAATTCATTAAGAGGGAGGTAGTCTCAAATTTATAACCTTGTGATTTTCATGGTTTGAATTTTTCACACTATTTCTGGACACTTGGAGATTTTAAGACAAAAAGGAACCATGATAATCTTAGAATACACTTGGTATGAAGCTGAAAAACATATAAGTTATTTTTGGAACATTCATTTTAACTTTCTTTTATGTAATACCTATTTTGATTTCGTTATCACATGGCATGAGCTGCCTACCCTGACTGCTCATCAATTCACTTGAGTACCCCTTGCCTAACCGGAAAGTTGCATACGCCAGTCTGCTGTCCTAACGACTTCTAACTCCAAATGGTCTCTTAATTTAGTTTCAATTTAGCAACTGGAGGTTATCAAAGGGCTGCACAAACAAAGAAAAAAGATACCTGACATGCTACTTTTACTATCACTTAGTACACATGTGCACCTTACACTGTAATTAATGACAGGGCGCTTCTAAACCTCCCGGTGCGGGTTCTGTCATCTATTTTCTTTTGACTCAGAGGAAGACGTTGGTAAATGTTGAAATGTTAGTCTCCCCTGTTACATTAAATTGTTTTCCCAGAGCTCTGGAGTGCTCCAGCTCTCCTCATTTTGGGCTAGTCCCCAGGAAATGGTTCGGTAAGGACTACTTCTATGCAGACAATACAAACAAGTTTTGTCATGCAGGTCCACGATTATATGCGCTTATATATGACTTTCTGCTTCCACTTCAAGGATGAACAAGCACTTTTTTATGTTGGCGCTGTGGACCATTTATTGTGTATTAAAATCTCCTTGTCTAATGAATTTGAATGAGAGAGAAGCTCTTTATGGCCTTCGGGAACAACTGAACACCGTAGCTGGATCTGCAGGGATTCTGTTGATAATTAATCTGATGCCATTAAAAAAAAAAAAAATTTAAATAAATAATTTTAATTCATGTTATTGATCAAACTGACAAGCTCAGACTTGGTATTGAATGATTAATTTGGCCAGTCAGGTTTTTCGAAATGAACAGCTGAAGGGGGAGATCTACAGTATGTTGTGTGTTACAGGTAAAGTAAATAGCTGCATTTCTGAGATGAAGGTGCGCCCCAACAGAGGTTAAATTGATCCTCCTGTCCCCCACACGTCCTCCACTTATTGTTTTCGAGAAGAAAATTACATGAGCTTTTGAATGCAATCAAAGTTCAACCTGTCCTCTTCTGGATAAATGCAGGGATAGAGAGAATAGCTGGGGAACAAGATTATATTACAGGACAGGGAAATGGTTGGTTCCACTGCCTGTGTTGACTTTTTAAGCAACACTGATCGTTTGATGTTCATTTAGGCCTGACGACAGGAAAGCATTACACACAAATAAGGGGATCCTTAATTATTTATAGTGAAGTTGATTATCATCTTGTTAATTGTTAAATTACTTCCATCAATTACCTAGTTGAATTTCTTTTTCTGCACCAAATCAATAACTCCAATTACTACCTTTTTAGCCTATTTTATGACCATTGACTTCAAAGGAGAGCGTAATGAGAAAAGCCACATCATTCCAATACTGTTTAAAGCAAATCTTATACTTTTACAGTAGTATTTTCAGATCATGATGAAATGGTTGTCCTGACATTTACTGTTGTTTTTGAAGAATATACCAAATGCCACACAAAAACTGAACATTTAAATGTTAGAAAGGTACTGCTAATTGAGGATATTAATCAAGCAAAATGCATAGATCTAATTAAATTTTACAATGGGGGTTGTAGCAGAACTGTCTATGATGAGATATTTCAGTGAGAAATGCATTTTTCTGATAAGAGAGATTGCGTGCCTATTTAGCACACAAAGGCTTTGTTTACTTGTTTTTGTTTTAATGCCAGTGCTTGCTGAAGAACTTGTCAATCACTGAGCAAAACCCTTGAAGGCTGCAGACATATACAATGCAGATAAAGGAAGACTGGAGCACACAAATCACTTGCAACAATTTATTTAGATGCCAAGACTAACGTGTCGACGCACTGCATCTTCCTTAAGAGTCAAACTCTGAGGAAGATGCAGTGCGCTGAAACGTTAGTCTTGGCATCAAAATATACTGAGAGGCATTAAAAATGCATAATAAACTAGGCCTACGCTGTCGGCAGCCGACAGCAAGGGGTATATCCCCGAAATTCCCCAATCGTCGAAGCCCCCTTTATTAGATTCCCCTTTACTAGACCTACAATACGAGGCAAATTTGAGGTCTGCGTAAGTAGAGATATAGTTAAAAAACTGATTTTTTCAATATATAGCGCCACCTGGTGGCAAACCTAAGTGTGCACACTTGCCCAAAATTTAATCAGTTCATCCTCTCTACCATATCTACCCATATGCTAAAAATAAGAAGCCAATGTAAAGTATTTTGTGAGTTATCGCACTAACAGCTAAAATCTGCGGACGCAGCGGCGGGTGGGGCGAAACCATGATATCCCCGAAACTCGTATTTCAGGATATAAATATACTGTTTTAAGTAGTGGTAAATGGTTTCTTTCGTAGTTGCAAAACACGGTCTTGGGAAAGTGTGCTTTTGGTAGTGAGACTTGCCCTCACTGTTACTGTTACATTGGCAGTCAATTCAGCAGTTCTTATTCAGTATCTGACATGGCAGAGGACGTTTTATGGAATGTGTTTTTGTGGCGTCACAGATGACGCACTTTGTCGGGGACGACAGCTGACACATCTGGTCATTCTGTGTCATCCCTGCAGTCTGGATACAGTCATTTAATGAACATTAATGCGTCCAGAATCTTTTCTTTGAGTCTGGCCATCATTCAACATTCAAAATGTTTGATTCTTCTGAGATTCATTTGTTTGTGGCATTTAAAGTGGGAATGATGTGACTTTGTTTATGTTTTTTATGATCCAGAGAACTGTGCTGCATTTAGATAATCATAATGAGGTGTTAAACCAAGAAAGGATTCAAACCCAGACAGTTTACATTTTGCAATGCTTACCATACCTGATGGTCATCATGTCAATCAGCAAAAGGAAAAACTATCAGTTTTCAAATTAGACGAAAAAAACCACTTTGCGTTTTTAATGCCTCTCAGTATTAATTGTTGCAAGTGATTCGAGAGCAACAGTCTCGTACTTTATCTGTATAAATTGTCCATTCTGAGAGCACTGAGCTCCGTTGAATTGAGAGGCTGAAGCGCAAGGGGATCATTCGAACATATACAATGCATTCATAAAGGGCTTTGATGAATTATGGATATAATTGTATTTTATATCATACATGAGCAAATGCCGCACTTTGTAAACAACATGTAGCGAGACACTGGAAAACAAAGTGCAGACTAGGCGGGAGGACATATCAAAACACCGCCCACAGGGTGGTAATTTTATTCTTATTAATTCAAACACAAAAAAAGGCGGTATAACTTTGCGCACATTAAACATATCTCTTAAATGGTTTTAATAGTTGGTTTCACTTTTCGGTTCAGGAGGCGAGCTGTGTGTCTACAGGCACTGCTGTAGTTCATTGCGCAAACCTCCAGTCTCTCCACCATTGGAGTGTTAAGGGAAGAAACACAGATGCACAGTTAGATTTGAATTATAGGTCCACACTCCTTGCCCGCCTCCTTGCAACTGCCCGGCTCTCTCTTTTGAGCTCTGGTTGGCTCTAATTACAATGAGGCGCAGCTGCTGCTCCTCGTGCGCCCTTTTCCCAGGCCCGCTTAGTCTTATGACTCGCAGTTGGTGGGACCTGTCCAGGGTCCTGCGAGTCTTGGGAGTGCTGGTTGGGCGGCGGCTCTGCGGCCGCTGTACAGGGTGCTGAAGCTCCACTCAGCACCGAGAGAGAGGGGGAGGAGAATCGGTTGTTGCAGGCGTGCTGACATGGTCAAAGAGTGTGGCCATGCTCCGGTTTGCCGCGGGTAAAATAACACACATATATAGCATGTTATGCCATGGTTTGTGACATAGCCAAAGGCCAAATCAGATTTGGTCTCTTTAGTGTTGAGGGTCAGTGGGTGTTGTTAACTACCAAGCAATACTACATACCTTACAAAAACAATCTTGTAGTCTTCCAGTTAAACCGCTGAATAACCTTAGCCACCAGGGCTGGACTGGGACAAAAAAATGGCCCTGGCATTTTCGGCCATGGCGGCCCAACCTGATTGTGACGTGACGGCCCGCCATACATGCACATTTTGCTGTTACCAAAAGTTAAAATTAAGCTGTCGTAGCCTACATGCCCTGGAACTCCACACAGAAAGACCCCAGGCCCGTCAAGTAAAAGTATACTTTTTATCTTTTAAATGTAGTAGAGTAAAAGTAAAAGCCCCGATTTAAAAAAAAAAATCAAGTACAGTACAAATCCTCAAAAAAACTACTTAAGTACTGTAACGAAGTACATGTACTTCATTACTATACACCTCTGGCAAAGACAATCGCTAAGCTTAATTAATTTTATTTTCTTCAGTTCCGATTCAGACATTTTTCACATGAATAAATAAAATATACCATTTCAGTTTAATTGCACATATAATATACAAAAAAATCAAATGATACATAAAGAACTACATTTTTACTTGTAGAAAAAATGTGTAGATAATATGCAGCCCTGATTATTCTTTGTATATTTCCTAAGCTATCCAGCTTTTATGATTGGAACATTTTTTTTTGTTTGTTTGTTTTTTGTTTTTTAAATCATTATTCCAGATGCTGATGCTATGTTGGCCGCAGCAGCACTGAGGTCTATGACAAAGACTCGGCTTTGGCTTCATGAGGCCAAGGAGCGCACGTCCACGGAAAAACAGACCAGAGAGCTGACCAAGGAGAGTGACGTCCTCCAAGAAATTGGTCTAAGTAAGTAACACATGCCTGTGTGAAAAGATATTTGCACACCTGACAGTGTTGCATGGGTACACATCCTATCTGTTGTATTTCTAGGTTCATACATGCAATACAGCCAACATTTTTTTTTTGTTTGTTTTTTTTACTTGGCCAAATCAGGCTGTTTTCTGATCTATCTCAAACCCTTCCTAGTAGTGCCTTGGAACCACTGTGCACTTGTTATGTTTTGATATCTTCATGTGAGGCACATTGATTGTTTGCCTGAAATTCACCATCCACAACAATGAATAGTTTTTGAATTAGTTTGAATCCCCTCATAACTGGATTTGCATGCTTTGCTGTAAAGTGCATTAAATCCATAGTTTGGAAGTATTTTGGATATTTAAAAATGACCAGGATTGCAGTTTTGTAATGTTGTTGAAGACTGCTGATAAGCGACTGTGGGTCACGTGGCGCCAAAGGGCTAGTACAGGTGGGGGCTACATGAGGGGGGTTCGGGGGGAAAGCTGTGTGCTTTCTCCCTCTCCTCTCTCTGCCAGCTGATTTGGTGGTGATAAATAGCTCTGAATTGGTAATGTGTCACCATGCAAAGGATACGATTCCTATCGTAAGCTTGTTTTCCCTGTCATTGCTCTAAACAATAGTTTACTCTGAGTAACAGTTGTGATTTGAGGATCAACAAAAAAGGGCGGGCTAAATGGTTTTTTGAGATCACTTTTGCAGTTCTTTGTTCTACCCTTGCAGAATGTCACAGGTGTCGAGACATTTCAAGCAGCCCAAAGTTTTTCTTTTGGACTGTTTTTTAATAGAGAAGTTAGTTTGGCTTACTGTTCAGCAATTTGCAAGATCTGAAAAACCAACATAAAAAAGAATTGTGATTAAAATT
The DNA here is from genome assembly GCA_029692085.1 of Gymnothorax javanicus. NCBI lineage: Eukaryota > Metazoa > Chordata > Actinopteri > Anguilliformes > Muraenidae > Gymnothorax > Gymnothorax javanicus. The sequence goes on from CM056195.1 coordinate 87,436,381, forward strand.
ATAATTGTGATTCTGCCATTTAAAAAAAAAAAAACTGATATTTTTACCCTGTTGCTAGCTAAGATAGCCCTATTGCTAACTAAGATTAGATGACTTCATGGACATGGAATATTTTGAGGTTTTGTACCTATGCGCTTCAATTGATGGTAAGACCCAATGGTCTAATCAGAAAATGAATCTCATTTGGGTGTTAAATCTCAAATAGTCTGATCAAGTTAATTCAGGACTGGTATTGGGAGTGGAAAAAGTGGTATCACTGCATCCCTAATAACAATCACACACTGTTCCACTCACATTTACACCCCAACTCCTCTCTTGCACACAACATGACTGCAGGTAATAATAACTCTGGAGTGTGGGAGAATCACGTTTAACTTGTCTGTGAAGTGAGAGGTGTCACTCTGCAATATTTTGTAGGCCAAAATCGGTGCACTTACTTACTAGCTTGAATACAGAGGTGTCACGCTTCATTTTTATGGACAAACAGTTGTATTGAGTAAAAAACTGAGTTTTTTATGTTTTGGATCAGAATCAGCAAAAATCGGTATCGGCAGATTAGACTCTTTACAAAATTAGCAATCGGGATCGGCTGAGAAAATTACAGTCAGTGCACCTCTACTTATAACACACGCAGGCCAAAACCACAAAACTATAGTTAGGGAAATGGTTTTACCTGTTTAAGCATCTTCCAACTAAAAAAAAAATATTAAAAAATTTTAAAAAATTAAGAAATTGAGCTATGTATCGAACTGTGGGTCAAAAAATCGAGGTACAAACCGAATCGCGAGTTTGGTGTATCATTACAGCCCTATTTGAGTGGTGCCCCTGAATAGCTCCAATGCTATGGTGGGTCAAAGAAAATGGCTGCACCCCTCGAGTTTTGCCATTTTGTTTGACCCTCCATAGTATAGCAACCAGGCATGGGCATCACACATAGGGATAGATCAATTAGTGGGAGGACCAATTGCGTTGCAGATCTGGACCCAGGCAAACATGTGACATCACTGCTTCCTGTCTGAGCTATTATCTTGCAATTCCTATGAGAGGTACTTCTTGCATAATGGCACAGCGATGAACTTCATCCCACACTAATGTACATTTAACACCTAGAAACATGATATCCAAGGCTGTATTAACACTAATTTAGCTTGACAGAAAGCGTAGTTCTGTTGAACTGCTGAGATAAAGGCTGTGTCCCAATTCAGCGGCTGCATCCTTCAAAGGACGCAGCCTTCGCAGTCTATGAAGGCCAGGTCCTTCTTAGACTGCGAAGGCCGAACCGAGCGGTCTTCAAAATGAGACGGTCTAGTCCATGGAGGATTCGCAATTGGCGTCTCGATGCCGGTGGGTGATTTATCTGAGGCCGAAAGAGCCATGTCCAGGTAATATACATATCTTGAGGTTTGTACTTTGAGCCAACAGTTAAAAGTAGCTAATCAGACTACTCCTGTCAGCCTAATTAATGAATGGCTAATGCCATTTGACTTTGACCATAAAGCCATTTCATATTCAAAATAACCAGGGATGGAATGTAACTTCGTGCCTTTACTTAACTGCTAATTCTAGATACCTGTGCTTTTTATAATTCCCATTTTCTGAAAATTCATGCTACTTATCCTCTATCTTAGGGGCAAATTATACACTTACCAGCTACTCATTTATTTCTCTAATCACTAGCTTTATCCAGCTAGTTACATTTCAGATTACAAATTTTCATACCGTTCCTGTTCAGTAAAAACCATGTAGCTATCCCAAAATGTGTTGATTTGGAATGATAATGCTTTTAATAAACAAACATTTAAGAGTGACATTCCTTTGTGGATTTACAGCATTCTCCAACCCCAGAATCAATATTTACCATTTCAACCTCCCTTGGATTGGCAGAAAAATGAATCATCACAGAGCCAAAAATAGGGCTTTTTTTTTTTGGCTCATCGAACTACAAAAACCAGAAGCACATTGAGTAGTTGAAATAAGCTCAACCTTTAACATCTACAGCAGTAAAATGCAAATAAACTCATTTGTCATACTTTTTACTTGCGTAATGGTTCTGAATATTTCTTCATCACTGAAAATACTGAATCTTATTTTAATATTAAAGAAAACACTTGCTTAGTTAGCTGAGTAGATTGATTAGGCTTTGAATTTTACATATCCAAGTTCTCCACAATAAATATCTAGCTTTTGTTCATTTACCAAGTTTTCTTCTTTCCCTAAACCAGCCCAGACCCCAGTTCTGCAGGGTCAACCCCAATGTCCCTGTGTGGGACAGATTCTTCGGTGAAGAAGACACCAGGCCTGATTTTCGGCTGAGCAGGCAGGCCCTGGCAGTGCTGCCGGACCTCCTCAATCGGGAACGGCGACATGGATGGGGTGCCACAGTCGACACCCTCCTTTTTGTGTTTTGGCTGACCAGTGCATACTTATACAGATAATTTTAAGACTTTTTTTAAAAGCACTCAGTGGTTTTTGTATACGTTTCATATGTTTTGTCATAAATAGTTGTCAGTTATAAATGAATTAAGAATAAACAATGGATTTACCAAAACTTTAGTTTTTTATTATTATTTCTGAACTATTTTCTCTAGTAGAGACAAGAGCCCGTCCATCCTACCCCTGCTCTCTTGAGCTCTCCTCTGCCTCTCTCTACCATCTCATGTCTTCTCTTGAGAGCTCTTATTCTTTTTCCCTCCTGCTGTCGATCCTCCTCCTCCGCCATCAGGTAACCTGAAGCAGAAACCTCATCATATTATTATAAGCCACAATGAGCCTCTGCATACTACACTCATGACCATAAAAACAATACATAGCTAAGCTAAAACTAAAGACGTACCAGAGCATCTTTTCTAAAACCCAGTACTTACACTTTAAAGTGAACTCCTCGCTTCCCGCAGCCGCCATGGTTCAATTTGATTAACCACCGCGCAATGAATCTTGGGAAAGATTGGACCGCAAAGGATCCACCTGCTGCAGGCTTCATTGCCAGCGAAAAGAAGGCCGCATTTCTCGGCCGCATTTGAAGGAGCCTTTGAAATGAGACGGCCGAGTCGCGCCGCTGTGACGCAACCGGTCTTCATTTGTAGCCTTCGAAGGATACAGCCGCTGAATTGGGACACAGCCAAAGATTTGATGAATTAAAGTGTTAATGTGACCATTGATAAGAATTACCGAACGTTTGAGTTTTTCATAACCATTATTGCCTCAAGTGTTTTCACTTTGTTGTATGATTGTCACTGAACTATCTACATTTTGTTTTTGATACAGATGATGGAGGGACAGATGACTCGTCCTCTGATGATCCATCATGCTCCTTCTCATCCACCAGTCCCTCCGACTCCTCGCTGTCCTCTTCATTTCTGAGTCGTCCTCATCAAGCTCTTCATCCTCATCAACCGATTCACACAATGAAAGAAAATCCAAGAAAAGAAGTAAGAAGAAAAAGAGGGGCCACCACCATAAGAAAAACAAGAGGGACTACCATCACAAGCAGAACAAGAAGAAGATGAAAGGGAAGAGAAAGTGCCAACATAGCAGGCAGAGAGGTGAATGTAACGAGAGGAGGGCAATTAGGCTGTTGCCTTTCATCGAAACTCACCGTTTTGACCCCAATATAGGTCCTTGTTTGATACGTGTACATCCGCTGAGATTATTTATTTATCTTGGGAGTCTTGTGTATGTGTTTGTCTAATACAAAATACAAGCCAGCAGCTAACACTAGCAGCTAGTGGAGATCCAGACTATTAACACTGAAACTCTCTAAAAAACGTATGTCTCTCAAAACTCTCAAACGCTTTGTATGGTATAATCAGAGTCTTCTTTTGCGCTAGTTGAGCCCGCACCAATGATGATCACAACACATGAATGAGGCACAATGTATTTATTGACAAATTGCAAAGCCCAGTGATAGTGGAGTCGGATTTGGCAATGACTACGTTTACATGCACACAACTATTCCAGTTATTGAGCTTACCCCAGCTATGGCCACAGAGGGGCCATAGCTGTTTACATGACAACGGCTGGCAATACCCCGATTTTATTTACTGCAGCTGAAGCAAGCATTCATGGTTTTCTCCACTAGCTTAACAGCACGATGACCTTTTACCTTTCCTGTGTGCACATGCACACAAGAGCATGCACCAGTAGTTATCCGGGTCAGGTGTGTACATGTTTGAATATTCCGGTTATTACAGGCGTAACCCAGTGGTATATGTGTCTTCCGGTTACCAGTATGTCTTAGGGGAATAAATTCCAGAGGCCTGGCTTATATAGGAAGGGGAATAGAGTGGTGCGAGTATTGTGCTGCATCGGGAAATTGGCTGAAGGATAGACCTAGTTAAGAGGTTGCAGGACTGCTGGATAGCAGGGGAGATTTTAGTAAGGGGTGTGCCTGCAGTGGGCAGGTGGACAGGTAACAAGGAGACCTGGATGAAGAGTTGTGCATACCTCATTGGTGTTGGCCTCCTCCTGAAATTGATTTATAAAATTACAAATCCTGTCCTATGCTCAGTACATCAAACATTTATTTTAGCTAAAACATGCTAATAAATCATCAATAGTCCCAACGTAGCACTGTTCACAATCCAGAGATAGTCCCGGGTAGTAAGGGGGTTGGGGGGAGATAGCTGGATCCGCCCTTTTTGCTCTGTGCCTACCCCACCCACCCACACAGTCCGCTCACCTTTTTCACCCAGTTTGCTTGTCTTATGTGTGTGTGTGTGTGTGTGTGTGTGTGTGTGCCCGTGTCTGTATTCTGCTTGTAAATTTGTTTTATTGAATCAGATTTCTTCGTTTCAGCACGTCATGCCAAAGAGGCCATCAAGAGGTACCAGAAAGTCCTTAAGGCATACAAGAAGGGAAGAAAGCTGAGTGCAGCATACAGAATGGTCGGTGTCGACCGAAACACCGTCGTTGCTAGCGCCCCAATGTGTGAGCTGTATGTGGTGGCCCCAGAGAAGAACAGAGAGCTGCTGGGTGCTTACACACCTCAGCAACGACTGCAAGACTTTGCAAAACAATTTTTGGAAGTTTTGATCAATGATCCAGAACTTTTGAGGGATGTTGAAAATCAAAAGAAAAAAGGGAAACTGATTCCTCTGTCTAAGAGAGCTTACTGGTTACTTCCCCAGGGCCAGATTGGTTATTAAGAGATGGGATGGTGCCCGAGAGCAGTGGTTCTTTCACAACTTTTGTTTGTGACCCCTAAAAACGGAGAGATGCCAGTTTGTGAGACCCTTACATAGTCAAGCATAGATAGAATGGTGACCTTGATACCAAGTAATAATTTTATTTCCCCTTTTCCGCATTTTAAATTTGATTAATGATTGGAGGAACCAAAGGGGCACTTCTTAAAAAAAAAAAAAAAAAAGTAATTTATTTTGTTTAATCTAACACATATCCCAAGGCTGTAATCCATTTTGCACCCATTCATTTAGTTTGACGGTTATAAGTTAATGAATGTGAATATATCCACCAATGATGTCATCAAGGGACACAGAATCCTTGTGTGTGATAACATTGGTGCACATATTCAACTCATTAAAGGTGCGCTAAATGGTTTTAAATTATTTTTTCTTTTTTTGTGTTAGTTAAATAGGTCTCCATTTTGGTAGCCATCACTGCCACAGAGTGATTTGTGGGTAACATGGGCCCTCTGCACTGCAGTCAACAGAATAGGCATTTTCCACTATCCTGTTCCCTCTCCCGTCTAAACGGGAGAGAATTGGAGAATTGTCTTTTCTGTTGACTGCAGAGCAGAGGGACTGGGAGATCCACATTACTGACCAAACACTTAGGCCCGTATTCAGAAACGACACTCACACTCACCCTCCACTTACAATATAGTGAGTACGATTGAAATGTACCTGGAGTGTGAGAAAGCGATCGACCTACCACTAACCGAGGGAGCGGTCCCACTCCTCGCCAGTTGCTATTCACAAACGCCACTCGAGCATAACTGACAATGGTGGGCACTCTACCACAAGCGGTGCGTCGACTGCTGCAAAGGGACGCTCAATCCTCACCCTTCAGATCTGAATGACCTAAACCTGTCGCAGTTTACTTCTCTTGATTAGAAAGTTTCTTAGACTAATTGGTAAAACGACAATCAAATTTATTTTTGATCGCGTTATTATACATTGCTTCACAAAATTGAGGCGTTTCTTTCGCACATAAATGACGACGTAAATATCAGCATGTCTTCATAAATTCTGTGGTCGAGTGGCTCGCGAAAGGGGCAGGACAGCCCGCGAGGCTCACTAAGCAACAAGCTGTGAAACGTGCCAGACATGTCCTTCTACATTCAGCAAATAAGAATGTAGAAAAGAATGGATTCTTGTGACTTACAGCTACATGAGCCTCGCAGACCAATCCACACGGCGCCCCACGAGCCAGCTGAGCGCAGAATTTTCCAACCCATGAGTAAAGAAAACCGCGAAAAATCCGAATGCAAGAGAGTTGACAGATATGCATCATTAATGAAAAGTGGCCACACCTGATAATGTTGAGAATTTTCGGAGTTTCTGCAATGGTAATTTAAATGAATTGAAAACAGGGCAATAATTATCAGTGCTCATTCTAACTTAACAAGTAGAACTGGCGACACACGATAATCCTTAGGATTTTTGGAGTTCAAGTAAATAAAATTGTATTACATGATTGAAAACAGGTCATGTCCAATCATTATTTTTAAGGGATGGTTTTGAGCTTCCCCTATTGCCAGTTCACCAGTAGCCACTGGTGGGTACACGGTACACAAATGCTAACCTCGAGTTCACCACAGTGCCGTTTGTAACCACTGAAGCCAGGTGGTCAGTCAGCAAGTTACCAGCATTGTTATCATCATTATAGTTATAATTTGCGTAGTTGCGATTGTGTCGAGCACGTGGCTGTAAATGATTCAGAGTTTCCAATGTTTGTTACCACCTAAAAGCCCTAACAACGAAATACCAGCGCAAGTTAGTGCAGCTCAGGGAGGTGTTCCCTGTACTCAACCTTTACTCAGAAAGAGACACTATTTTCAGTGTGAGTGAGGTCTCTGAAAGCAAATGAGTGTTAGGGCAACCTCTGACTCATTTAGTACAACCTGACACTAACTAGGTTTTAGTACTCACTCACACTCAATTAGTGTGAGTGTTGTTTCTGAATATGGGCCTTAGTATCAATGATGGCTCTCAGATGCCCCCCCCCCCCAAAAAAAACCTAAATAAATAAAATAATAAATAAAGACAACATGTCCAGTTCATCTTGAAGAACTGAGCCCTCTTATCAAAACATTCACTTTTAATATCTAAAAGATTTAGTAGATTTGAAGAAATTAAAAACAATAATCAACTGTCGGACACAGAGTTATATTGAAACCATCCGACTGTCGGACACGGAGATATATTAAAACCCTGTCCGACTTTTGGACAAGTAGACACTGCGTACATCGCGAGTCAATACAATGACTTTGACTGTAATCAGTCATGCAAAAAATTTGTTTCACGTCCAGTGTGCAAGCAGCTTTACTGAGCATAGAACGCAAGCATATACACGCACTGCCTGATGCCGAGGCAGTTTGTGGTTGGCTGAGAAAGATGTGAAGTTGTTAGTTTGCATCACAGATTCAGCTGCGTTGATTAAGCCAGGTTTCCATTACGCGTGCCAACCGCCTTTAATCTGACATCAGGACAATCGATATAGATACTATAATTTATGTGCTGATTCAGATAGTTACATTAAACAGTGGTTGCTGTAATTATTTATTGCATTGAAATGTGCCTGACATTCTGGAAACCTGCTTGTGAGGTTTCGGTGACGTGTGCGCACTGTGCGCCAGTCAGCCAAATTACCACTGCACAGAAAGTAAACCAGGTTGGAGCTGGCGAGCTCTCTGCACAATTTCGGCGGATCTTTGATCCACGAAATTGTCACTGCGTCATGATGAATATGTGACACCCCCCCCTACTACGCCGCCACACCCATCTCGGCGCACGTCCGTCCACCAATTTGCCAAAGTGGCTGCGCACGGTGTTGCATCGCACGAAATTACCACTGCGTGGGCTACGCCACGCTGCGCCACCCTGCGCTGCGCCGCGCCAAGAAATTAGAGCCCTATGAGTTCATGCCGGTATTATTTAGGGCTACATCTGTGTGCAATGATGAACAAGGAAGCTACACTGACAATGTGCAACCTGCTCAGCCTGCAGAGTTCCAGGCTCCAGCTGTTTCCATGAATTCACAACTTACTAAATATTCAAAAGATCGCAGACATCAAAAAAAGCTGACAAAGCACGAAATAAAATGGTGAACAGCAAAATCAGACAGCGAAAACATTATGAAAAGAATAGGATGAATAAACTGCAATATGAAAGAAAGAGATATGCACACTACATTCAACACAATAAGAAATCTTACATTAAGAGGCGTTACTCAAGTGACCCAAATTTTATATTGCGGCTGTCATGGTTTGTGAGGTGTGCGTGTTGTTTGGACTTTTCTTTGCGGCTCTCGACCCGGGACGATATCGAATTCCTTGGCCATTGAATTCTTTACCCAGCTGGTTGATTGAGCTGGGGTGGCGCTTCCCCAGAATCTATAAAAGCAGGATGTCTGGCACGCCTCCTTCGCTAGAGTGTCTGTGTTTAGCTTCGCACTATAGCCGAAGATATCTTTAGTCAGCTTTGGTATGACTTTCTATCTTCTAATTATTGGAGTTTCTTCTCTCTTTTTCTATCTCACTTTGCTTCTGTGGTTCGGATTATTATACGTCCTTTGGAAGCGCAAGTACTTGGCGTTTGGTCTATATTATTCTCTGTGTTTGTACTGTGTTCGTGCTGCTCTCTTTCTCTCTGTCGTTGCGCTTGGCCTCCGTATATTACCGGCCATTACAGAGGCAGCAGGCTTATATACAGAGGCGTTACTCAAGTGACCCAAATTTTAGATCAAGGCAGCAGGCTTTCATACAGAGGGTTACTTAGTTTTATCAAGGCAGCAGGCTTTCATACAGAGGGGTTACTCAAGTGACCCAAGTTTTAGATCAAAAGGCTTTTAGATTAAGGACCCAAATTTTAGATCAAGGCAGGCTTTCATACAGAGGCGTTACTCAAGTGACCCAAATTTTAGATCAAGGCAGCAGGCTTTCATACAGAGGGGTTACTCAAGTGACCCAAGTTTTAGATCAAGGCAGCAGGCTTACATACAGCAGAGATACTTGCACAATATTAATTTTCGTTCAAGACAGATGTTGACCATGAAACATCACTATGCAAGTGATCCAGCATACACGCAGAAAATAAAGGAAACCTTCACTGACAGATGCAGAAATGACCCTCTTTCAGGCATTATCATTATCTACAGAAAAAGAAGCATTCCAATAACGCATTTCGGAAAATGCTTCACAAAATGCGTTGTGCTTTACATATACAGCGGAAATACCGTAATTACAATCTTGCTCGTCTACCTGGAATTCAGTCAGATTCAGAGATTGAACATTAGTCAACACCAACAGAAAGCACCCCTCTCCATGATGCTATTGCAGCTTTTCAAGTGGATGTACAGAATGGTCCTACCTTTGTGTGCACAGTGTGTAACTGAGCTTTGTTTAACAATCAGAGGATGAATCTGCTCATGACCCTCCGCTCATGTCTCCTGAAAATGCCAAAACTAAACTGAAGCCTGTATGGAAGCTGCTGAATAATCCAACAGCATCGTTTGAAAGCATCCCACAACTACTTACACAATGCAACCTAACCTATGAGAAATACCTAAACTGTGTTAAGTCATTAACAACAGCCAGTGTGTTAGTAATGAAACGTGAACCAAAGGACAGCTGGATAAATGGCTACAAACCACTTTTGTTAAGGGCATGGAATGCTAACATGGACATTCAGTTTGTCCTGAACCCTTATTCTTGCATCATGTACATCTTGTCATATATTTCTAAAGCAGAACATGAAATGAGTGAGTATCTGAAAAGAGTTGTGTCTGACACCTCTCAGTGAACTACAACTGATTCTGAGGAAATGAAACAAATCATGCAAGCCTACTCCAAAAACAGAGAGGTCAGTGTTCAAGAGGCTGTTGCACGAGTCTGTAGCTTGAAACTCAAGTCTTGCTCTCGAAGTGTGATATTTATACCCACTGATGATGATGCTTTGACAATGCGTGTCCCTTTGAGATATCTGAATGACAGAATACCTGAATCAGAGAGTGTTTGGATGGCTGGGATGGGAGACAAATACAAAAACAGACCTGATACACTAGACTTTGCAACAATGTGCATGGCAGAGTTTGCTTCCACTTACAGAATTGCATATGGAAGGCAGAAAGAAGGAAGCAAAGTTTTACCTCATCTAAATGAAATGGCATTTATTCAGAAGCGCACTACTGGAAAGCCTGCCATCATCAGATATGCCAGATTTTTTGTGAAAAAAGCTCCAGAGAAATTCTAAGGCACACTACTGAAGCTATATTTACCCCACCGTTCAAATTCAGAATTGAAACCTACAGGTTCAACATATGAGTCATTTTACACATCAGGCTATGTAAGACTTCCTGGAAAAGACTATGCTGAGAGTGTATTTGATATTGTGAAAGAGAACCGGTCAGAATTTGAAAAGAGCAGTGATGCAATTGAGAAAGCTATTGAGAACTTGGAAGAAAATGGGCCAATGGAAGATGCATGGACAACACTAGCACTTGAGACAGAGCTTCTTCGTCTTGAGTGCATTTCAGAGCGTAAGGAAATAAATCCAGAGGAAATGAATGAATAGGATGACATTCCTGAATATAGCACAACTGCCACCAGCAGAGGAGGAGTAATGCCAATGTTTGAGGCTCCTCAAACAGACCCTAACGTTATCCGAAGCATGTATCAAAATCTCAATCAAACACAGGCATCTATCTTCTATACAGTGCGGAAGTGGTGCATAAGACGTGTGTGTGGACAGAGTGCTGATCAATTTTTTTACTTTGTCACTGGTGGTGCTGGAACAGGCAAATCACACCTTATCAAATGCATCTATGCAGAGGGGTCAAAGATACTCCACAAGTTACCCTGCATCACAGAGGAAAGAGATATGTCCATGCCCACTGTCCTTCTCACAGCATTTACTGGCACAGCAGCTTTTAACATATCAGGCCAGACACTGCATGCAGTCCTGAAACTGCCAAGAAGCCTTAAACCACCTTACCAGTGCCTTGGAAACTGTCTAGATGAAGTGAGAGCAACCTCGTCCAATGTTCAGGTAATCATCATTGATGAAGTGTCTATGGTATAAAAACCACTATTTGCATATGTCAACTGGAGGCTACAAGAAATCAAAGGAAGTAAGAGACCTTTTGGTGGAACTTCTGTAATGGTTTTCGGCGATTTCTTCCAGCTCCTTGCACCAGGTAAAGCTAAACCTCTCTGTGTATATGAGGATCACGTTCTTTATTTCTGGAAGGACCAGTTTCAAATTGTCACTCTCACAGAAATAATGCGTCAAAAAGATGATGTGCCATTTGCTGAGCTCCTCAACAGGCTCAAAGTGAAACGCAAGGGAGAGGCATTAACTGTAGCAGATAGAGCTCTACTTGCCCAGGCCATGTGTCAACCTGACGACTGTCCCAAAGACATCTTGCATCTTTTTTGCAACTAATAAAGAAGTACAGCAACACAATGCAAAAACCATCTCTGCTCTGTACTCAGAACTCGTCAATGTTGAAGCCCATGACTAAAGAAAAGATCCTCGAACTGGGCGGATGGAAAGGATGAGAGAGCCTGTTTCAGGATGTAAAGAAGAGTTACCTGATAGACTGCAAATTGCCGAGGGTGCCCTTGTGATGCTGATTAGAAACATAGATGTGGAGGATGGACTGGTGAATGGCTCATTTGGACAGATTGCCAAGATTGTTTATCAAGTCCAAGATGGCAAGAAAGATGGCTGGCATTGAACTAGACAGTCCAAATGCAGGCCAGAGACATCGCAACAAGGTACCAGGACAGCCAGATAACTTGGTGTACATTGACAGAATAGAGGAACCTCTGAGCAAGAAAGGAGTCAGGAGATTAATGCTACCATTAGTTCTGTCCTTTTCTACGACGATTCACAAGGCTCAGGTATGACCAGAGACTCTGCTGTGGTTTCACTGCCCCGAATTTTTGAGCCTGGTATGGAATATGTGGCCCTAAGCAGAACAACCTCACTGTGTGGCCTACGCATCATTGATTTTGATGAAAATAAAATGTATTCTGATCCAGAAATCACACGTTCTTCGGAAAATATGCAAAAAGCACATTTAGGAAATGCAATGCCTCTTCTCCACTGTCTTCCATCAGTCAGCTCATCATCATGTCTAAAACTGATTCACCATAACATAGAAGGACTGTCAGCTCATATTGATGATGTCAAGAAACTTCATGAAATGTGCCTCGCAGACATTTTATGTTTCACTGAAACACACCTTTTTGGAACCTTTGTCCCAGATAACATCCAGCTGGAAAAATATCAGATGTACAAGCGCAACAGGCATGTGTCATACTCAACTCTTACTCATCTAGCATAGAAGAATGGTGGGGGAGTTGCAGTGTTTGTCAAAAGCCATGTTGAAGCCCATCATGTGCCATACCTGCAGGGAGTGACTGACCTTGAATTCCTGGCAGTGAAAGTGGTGGCCCCAGTTTCAGCACTAATTGCAATGATTTATAGACCACCAGATTACAGCACAAATTTATTCATCCCAAATCTCTGTCATCTGTTGGACTCATCACATGTTATGGCTGATGGTCCAGTTATTGTCTGTGGGGATTTTAACGAGAACCTTTTGGCTGATGGAAGGATGCCAATCTTTGATTCATTTCAGTATAGAGGTTTCACAAATCTCATTACGACTGCTACCACAGAGAAGAACACATAGTTGGACAATATCTTCATTTTTGATCTCCAGCACTGTGCCCATTCAGGTGTTCTATAAACATATTACAGTTATCACGATCCTATATTTTGTATTTTAACTTGATCTACTGAATCTGACACCTTTTACCTCATTCAGAATGGAAATACATCGCAGAAACAGCATAAAGATTTTCCCAAAGTAACTTAACCTGAACTTGACCTAAACAAGAGCTTGAACTTGAAATATGAACTAAGTGCAGGTAAAAGCAGGTCTACAATCCCCCCCCCAAGTGTTGTTACCTTATTGTGGTGGAGGGGTTTGTGTGCCCTGGTGATGCTGGGAGCTATGCCAGCAGGGACTCAGGTCCCTGGGAGGTTCAACCATGCCGGTCTGGTCTGAGGTGAAGGGCCAGACTAAGTACAACACCTGGTCCTCCGAGAAGTTGGGTTGTATCAACGGGTTCCAGAAGTATGCAGTGGATTAAATCCTTGAGTGAGGATACTTTATGTTTATGAGGAATGTTTATACTTTTATGGTAATATATGTGGTAGGTGTCATATATTACCCATGTAATCTCATCTCCATGTTACATGTAGGCTTAGAGTTGATTTTTTTTCTTTTTTTTTAACTAAACATATAGCTTAGTTATGGGGGTCAATTGGCAATTGAAAGTACAAGTTGTACAGTTCCTTCTCTCCACTGTTTTACCAACTGTGATCTTATAAGATTACCATCTAGCTTCCTGTCTTTGTCCTCCAAAATACCACTGCAGAGCAGACTATAAAAATGTGCATACTCTCTGAACCAAGTTCTCAGATGCATATTATGTTTGTACAGCTGTCAACTGCAATGAAATTATACACTCAATAATTTCATCCCCCTTTAGCTTTTCAAAAGGTGTACTATAAGGCCATTAACTGTCAACTTTAGAATCATTTTGTAGACATTGCATATTTCATTTTATAAAAGATTGTTCCATTCCGAAACCAGTAAAATTCATCTGTGCCTTTGGGTTGGGTTCTGAGCGGCACCTCTGTAAGATCTGCACACACTGATGCGTGGGGGAGCCCAGCGACTGTATGCGACAAATGGCTGATAAGCTCAGTCCAGAGCCATGCCAGATAGCAATAAAGCTTTTGTGGACTTCCTCCCCAAGATGCTTACTAAGGTGTTAATGGTCTTACTGTTACTTTGTACGGGGGTGTAGTTGCAAGGCTCTGGCTGACACAATACCCCTGTGGGAGTCATATTACTATCCTTATTCTTAAGTTGAAGTCCAGTTATATTAATCTGTTTAAGATAATCTAAATCTCTAGGAATTTCATAATATGTTTATATGTTCAATATCCTGTTAAGAAATCACTTATATACTTATAACCCAATTAAACTATATATTAATTCATCTTAAGACTTTTTCATGACAACTGCATCATATTAGTACATACTCATATCATGTTTGGTCTTGTTATTCTCGGGGGAATCTAAGGAGTTGAATGGAGTATGTTTCATTCCCATTGAAATTATGGTTCGTTCCCTTTTGGAAACTCCTGAGAATTTGGTCCGAATACTCTCTGGTAATCACCCTATTCTCCTCTCGCTGCTGAAGTGTTTTATTACATCCTTCCAATGGTGGGAACCCAAAAACCGGATTGACCCCCCCTTCTAGGTGTTTATGGCCATGCCGCCTGGATCAAAGACGTGATTTGGCTTAAAGCAAAGAGAAACAAACCATTCTGGGAAGATCGTATCCGATCTGTCCCCGCGTACGTAAATACGTGAGTAGCCTTTTCAATGATGTAACATCGTATTTGAATTTCCGCACGTAACGCTGCGTGTATCCTTTTTCCTCCAGGTATGACTTTATTCTCCTCTTCTAAATTATGCGTAACTTGTAATTGGCTTAACGTTGATTTGTTTGATTTAAGCTTTTGCCTACCTGGTGAATAAACTAGTGTTATATTCCTTTGAACTTGCGTGGTATCCATGACTCTTAACACTTGTACATTCTTTCTAGCCACGTTACGCCGGAGACTTAGGGGTTAAGCTCACCCAATGACTGACTGATCAGCGGCTTTGGGATGAGAATTGGTTTTATTAAGTTGGAGAGACAATCATGATCTACTTACATAAAGGGTTATGTATTGCGGTTCTGGGATTTTAGCCTTAAGGAAACCCATGGACGAAAAAGTCGGTTATCTGTTAAAATTCCCTGAAGGAACCCATGGGCGTGCATAGATCTGGGTTCGCAGTAATCAAGCCAAAAGATGCTGTTGCTGTGATGTTTGACTTCCAATCCTCTAGTATTACCAATGAACCTAAGCTGCGGGAATAATGCCAAACCCGGGGGCATATATTTTAGTGACACAGGCCTTTATTTACGAGTCCGGGAGGTAATCACCCCGAGATCCACGCAGGTTCTCCCTAAACTATAAATTCTAATTCTAATTTGGAGTCAGATATTTAACGAGGGTAGAACTAAATTTGGTATTCTAAATTGATTATGGAGTCAGATTAATTGTAACCGTTGTGTTTTTGTGCCCCGTTGTTCGAACGGAGAAAATATATCCATTTTATTGTGATTCGCACCAGCCAGGACGTCGCGCGTGCTAATGCTAGGAATCCACACGCATATACCAGTCAAAAGAACACGTTGAACCTTTGCCCTACAATTTCCGCCGTTGGTTATTGTTTTGTGGGTTTTACAATTTTAAATATGCTACTGTCATACTCAACTCATGTTACCTCAGAGGTGGACATTCCCGGGGTCAGAAAGTAAAAGTCCGGCCATGTTTTACCTCCAGCCATGAGCTCAGGCAGCTGATTTTCCTAATTAGTTCAACCTCTGGGCTGAAGAGTTGCTGCAATTCTTAGATCCAGGCAGTTGCAGCAAAATACTGGGACAGACTTTTACTTTCTAGGGCTGGATTGTCCACCTCTGTGTCACCTAGTCTACTGAGTAGTATAGTCATGTAGGCACTTTTATGAGTTACATAAAAGTCTCTTTAGTTTAATGTTATGCCATCACATCTTTAGCCTAGCATTTAATGAATGTCAGCTATTTGAATCTTTAAATGTTTATCATATTAATTTGTTTATATCATCATCTAGCCTACTTATCATGTAGCCTAAGTAAGCTCTTCCCATTACAAGTAGTATATTTCTGACTGTGAAAGTGTCTTTCTGAACTATGACTGAATAAATAAACTTGTTTTCAAACAGGTATTAAGTTGTACATGGTCATTTACATATGCTGAAAGGTAGCCTATAAACAAGTGTCATTAAATAACATAGCATTTAATCATATGAATTCCATCAAGGGTATTTCCTGGTTATTTCCAATGTTTGGGATAAATAATCTCTCTATCTATCTATCTATCTGTCTCTCTCTATGTATGTATATTGGAATAGGAAGGTGTTGCAGAGGAACAATAAGAAGAGTAAAGTGTAATTTTTGCTAGAGCAAAGACCAAATGTGTAAAGTGTAATTTTTGCTAGAGCAAAGACCAAATCGTCAAAGTGTAATTTTTGCTAGAGCAAAGACCAAATGCGCCACTTCATTCTGGAAGGTTTCACATGCGCAAACAGAGATGTAAGTTGTGAATACTGTGTCCAATAAGGTCAGAGTCTCTTCATATTGTACAATATGAATCTTCAAGACATAGTGACTGCAGCAGTAGGCTATGTTCAGAGAAAGTAGGTTTATCATTAAAATTATATTCAGATTTAGGCCTAGTTAGAATTAAAGAAAACAGCAACCTGAAACCATAATATTTGCAATTTAACAAAGTATGCACATATGGAACATGTTCAAACTTATGTACATGCCATCTTCAAGATATATGTTTTTAGAAAATACTGCTTAAGTAAATCAGTTTTCCATAGTAGCCCAATTGCTTCAAATACAATAGGCTATGTAACTCAAATAAACTAGTGGTGCATGCAGTTTCTAACAAGAATGAAATTTTAAAAAATATATAAATCCCAAATCATAAAAGTATCAAAGTACTAACCCTGCATCCAGAAGTCACAAAAGTAAAGCCTTATTTAACATAACAGTGACACCTAGTGGTAAATTTTAAAAGACATTAATTTTAGTAACTATGAAAAAGTCTGCCGGACATGCTGCAACTTTGGCTTCCACATTCATATTAACTAATAATGCAGATTGGCTTATGACAAAAAAGAAAAAATAGGCTGCTTCTGCTGATAAGCTTTATGGAGACGCTGATTCCATTCATTCAGCAGGACTGCACACCTGCCTACACTACCAAAAGTAGGCTACCAACCTGGTTTCATGACTGCTTGCAAACTCGCCTGATCTGAATCCCAGAGGGAATCTACTTGTTATTTTCAAGAGGAAGATGAGACACACAAGATACAATAACGCAGATGAGCTGAACACTGCTATTAAACCAGCCTACAGTCTTTCATGACACCTCAGTTGTGCCACATGTGGATTGCCTCCATGCCAGAGCATGTGAGGAGAGCTTGAGCGGGTGGAATTTAGTCAGAGCATGGAGCGTTTTTTTTTTAAATCTAAAGGCCGGAGTGGTCGCTCTGTCTCACTCCAGTTTCGCTCCGATATCGCTCACTACACGAGTTTGGGCATGCACAAATCCACAGAGAATTCATCTGTGCCTTCTAAAGTTATCAAGACAGTTACACTAACAATAATCAGACAGTATGCTCATTTATGAAGATGGCTGGAGTTCGCTAAATATTTCACAAAGGAAACTGATAGGATAGGCCTACATGTATGAACTAGGCCTATCAAACTAATTTGCCAAAGTGTTTGTTTTTGTTAATAGCCTATCCGCAGGCTTCTCATATGCAAGCAGGCGACAATCTAAATTCCTCTAGCCATTTATTCACATTTTTTCACTTTAAAACACTGCACATTGC
This sequence comes from Gymnothorax javanicus, assembly GCA_029692085.1. NCBI lineage: Eukaryota > Metazoa > Chordata > Actinopteri > Anguilliformes > Muraenidae > Gymnothorax > Gymnothorax javanicus. The sequence goes on from CM056195.1 coordinate 87,454,141, forward strand.
TATTACGTCGCTGCCTGTTGCTGGTAGCCTTGCACGCGCTCCTGTGGGAAAAAAGCGCGCACCGCGAGCATCTGTGTGCAACGTGCAGAGTATTTAGTGCACACATATACATGACCATACTTTTCAGAAGGTAATATTTCAGTATTAAAAATCCCTGCTTTTTATTGGTTAGCCTATATGTGATATAGGGGAGAGCGGCGCACAGTGTAGGCCTCACACTTTGTGTTTATGGTTACAAAATTCTAAAACTATTTAAGCTAGACTAATCATATTGTTATAGGAGCAATATAGGCCTACATGTCTCTGCTACATATGTGCACTTGAAGTTTGTTTCTTCTGACCTACCATTTTTGTATAATTCCACAAGTAGAGTTAGGCAAAATGTTACAACTTGCCCTGTAGTCGGGTTAGTTGTAACACTGCTAAAAAGACTATGTAAACAAAATTAATTCAGTATAAAGTTATCTCAATATAAAGTATGATCCATATGTAAAAATACTATCAACAGACTGCGTGTCAACATTGACCTAATTTTCAATATGGACAAATATAGCATACGTGTAGGCCTATGCGCAATACGTGCGGTAGGGAGCCAGAAGCCTGACCAAGGACAATATGACATAGAAATGCTTTTAAATGAAAAAACCCTAAGGTCAAAATGCAAAGCATGATTGAAAGTAACTATACCAATACTAATAGAGAAATACGGATGTATTTCATTATTGTTTTACTGAATAGGTGGCTTAGTTGTAACATTGCGTTACAATTTACTCCGCTCGGTCAAGCCTTGTCACAGATTAACATCTGCTAGGAGTTGGTCACGTTTCAAAATCGTAAGACATTTTAGAAAACAAGACAGGTATTAAGGTGATACAAGATTGGACTCGGTGACTTGCACCCACAACTCAGTAATCCAACGCAACTATGAGCAATTTTTTATGCTGCTTGAAATGAGTTTTGTTCTCTGTGAAAACTCATCCAATCCAAATGCAAATTTGTGGGATGACGTAATAATAATGTGGTCAATTTACCAATAGCACACCCTGATCAACTGTTGCATCTAGACAAAAAGTGTGTGTTACATGTAACCCCGCATTACTTTGTGTCCCGCGCTCCCCTAATATTCTGAAATATTTCAGATGAGAGTTTTCATTAGCTGTAAGCCACAATCATCAAAATTAACACAAATAATTGCTTGAAATGTTTCACTTTATCAGTGATTAATCTATGATGCATGAGTTACCTTGAATTACTGAAATAAATGAAGACTGCCATTAGTCAGTAGGTGGGACTGTATGCTCAATGTAACTGTTGGTGTCTCTTGATGTGTATGCTATATGTGAAGCCAGTGCTCTTGTATGGCCAAGACAAATTTCTCTGTAAAGAGACAATAAAGATCAACTTCACTTTTCAACAATATTCTATTTGAATGATCCCTACCTGTAAGCTATTCACATTTTAGACAACTTAAAACTGTCTGCAACTGTGGTGACCAATCATTGTACCCCAGCAACAAGAAGAACCAATCAACATGTATCCTAAATGATAACATAAGTTAAATGTTTACAATTACCTCTACCCTTAGAGTAAGAGTTATTTTGAAGAGCCTACTGAGAAAGGTGAGTTGCCTAATTTCCGCTCTCTCCTCACAAAGTGTGATATATGTATGTTAATGTAGCCAATTAATATTTTAATGGCCTAATTTACAATGATAGATGGGTTACTTTGCCATTCTATCATCAAAACTACACTTTTCCTGTCAATACTAGAATGCCACCACTCTGTAACCTGTGGCAGTGACAAGATAGGTGGGCTATTTCTGAGGTAACTGCTTCTAAAGTCGAACGTAGCAAGTTCGACTTCGACAGCTCTGAGGCCATAATAAGATAATGGCCTTAAAATGTTGTCCAACTTTTATATGAAAGAAAGGCCTACTGAGTCAAGGGAGCTATTCTGTCGTAATATAAGCTATGCAGTTTTGTTAAGTTTAGCATAGCCTCTGTCAACCAGTTGAACCTAAGCCTATTTCTGTCTAAAGAACATGCTAAACTAGAATTTTACAGTAGATTAAGGGTAGGTTTAAAACTATCTTAATTCATGGTCGCATGGCCAGAAATGGAACACGTGTAGTCAAACTGCATTCGACAGCTAATCTTACTGAGAAACTGTGGTAGACTACTCGGAACATTGTAGCTCTGAGGTAATCACCAGGACAGGTTGTTACAATGTATCATTACTCGACAGTGAAGTGCGGCAGGGAATGTAGTCTGCTAACTCGCCTACAGGCCTATGTCTCATGGCAACAAAATATTCACACTACCCCATCTAAACTTTTCTCAGGAGACAAGCCTAATTGCCCATTTTTTTACTTTATGATAATCGATGTTCTCCTGTTTTGAATGAATGGAACATTGGTTGTGGGACAAATGAAACATTCCGATTTTCTCCGAGTGTAATGAAGATAACCAAGCGTGTAGGCTACATTATGGCCTCCACATATCTGCCAAGTATCTTCTGGTTACGTCTTTTCATCACTGAGTTACAGGCGATAACCGAATTTTGAAGGCGAATTTTTTAGGTCGTGAAAGGCATGTATGATGGTTTAACTTATGTCATGACATAATCAAATAACATTTTGCATAATTGAAACATGATATAAATGATATCACTTATCCTACTGTTGTAGCTGATAAAATAGCATAAACATCCACAGAACATGATTTCCCCATAACCGCAAAATACACGCTTGATGGTAATGGCAAGGAGTTGTTCATAGACACACAATGAAGTATGGCCAAGCAGTAAACTATCCCAAATAGCACATTTTATGAGGCATATTTATAATAGCCTACTTAGTAAAATATTATAATTGTATATTTGGAATTTGAACTAGGCCTATGTGTTTCATTTGTCCTGCATACCTGTTTCAACAAAACGCACATTTCACTTTCGCGCAACTTATTTTTGAACTGAACTGAATTTGACAGAAAACATTTGTAGGTTGCTAGTGACAAAATATTATATGTCAGTCTTGTGCAACCTTTTTGTAATTTACGTTTAAAGGGTTCCATTCGTCCCAGTTCTCCCCAACTCTCTCTCGCACATTTCGCGTTAAGCATCATGGGACTGAGGAAACCTGATTAGGCTATAAACCTGATTATAGGCTACGACTTTTGACTTTAAGACTTATTTTGTGGAAACAAAAGAACATAGAAATGTATTTAACATTATGTATTTTTTGTCAGATGGAGAAACGAAGCCGGCCATCACCTTACCAACATGTGCCCGAGGCTGAAATGTATCGCGGCCACATCAGGACGCATAGCCAGCTGTTTCCACTTCGGGGACACAGTGGAAGCGACTTGGCTGATGAACTAATCGCGAGTGCTGTCTGATGGGGCTGAAGTGTATATACTCAGACTGAGGGAAGAAAACGCAGGGAGGGTCCAGGTGGACTGTACTTACGCTTTCAAGCACCTTATTCTGAAAAACGGTAGAGCATTTTTTAATGCCAATACCATGGCTTTCAAATCGCACGACTTAACCGTGGATGAGGAAATAGTGGAGTGAGGAAAGGCCCTGCTGTGTCCCCCCTCCCCCCTGGTTGAAAAGCATGAAGCCCTCCGAAATGTCCAAGGATTCATGTCCGTTAGTGGACAAATCACCTCAGAGAGTGTCTTAGTTAATAGATTGATAACCTACTTTATGAATTCAAAAGGAAATGAAGGTGTCCACCCAGCTAACACGGAATGTTACAAAAACTTTAAATGGTCCGTGTTTCTCCTATGGTTATTTTAAGAACATTTTCCGTAAACCTTGGGTGTAAGTTCAGAGTTGTCACAATCACAAACATTCCCCTAACGTTTTAGGTAGGCCTACCAAAAACTCAAAAGTTACGTCGCGGTTGTATTGTGCCCTTCACATATGTTTCCTGTTGGTTCAACAATTCAGCATATTGAAGTCAGCGGAACAATCAGAGACAGTTGAGCCAATACCATGATAATATATATGTATCCCCATGTCTTGTACTCTATTTGTAGCTTATACTTTGAAAGTTTTGGTAGAGGTAGGGGAAAACCAAATGAATAGCACGTGGGGAACTTAGGTTCGCGTCCCACGCGTTGTGCTGTTTTTTCTGCTGAATCGTGAGGCTTTTTAGACTGCCAGTTAAAAATGGAAATTCAATGTTTTTTTTCCAGTTAACCCCTTAAGGCCTAATGCAAAAATCCCATCAGAGAATCATGCTGCCATGTTTACCATAGTAACCTGTATTTGGGCTGAAGCACAGCTTCTCAGCTTTCAGGAACAGTTGGAATTTTTTTGCGCAAAACTTACAGTAATTAGGGTACTTTCAAAATTACGCGCATATCTGTGTCGGCATCGACAAGTTCGGCGTTAAAGGGTTAAGTTCTCCAGCATCCACACAGATGGCATACAATGTTATGACCTACAGTGGCAACAGAATCCAGAAACCGTCTGTCACCCATTTAGTTCCCAGCATGCACACACACTGTTAGCGTGAAACTTGCCAATGGGCTTCCCTATCCACAGAAGTCAAAAATAATTATAATTATCATTCAGAATACCAACATTGATTTGAACTGTTTGCCATATTAATTATATGTTTGCAGCTATAAGATGCCTGAATTCCCAAAGAAATAATGAAGTATCTATCTATCTATCTATCTATCTATCTATCTATCTACCTGTCTAGGTTGCTGCTGTGAGGCTGGTATCTTTGAAGGGGACACCTACCCCAGTCAGAGATATAGAAATTTCTCTGGCTGGCCATTCCGTGGCAGTTACCCTGTGGCGGGAGATGTGCCTGGTTCGGCTCCAGGAGGGTGACTGGGTCAACATCAGCCATCTGCGGGCGACCCACAACCCAACGTTTTGGTTTAAGTTGGGTTCTTCAACTTACACTGATATAACTGTAAATTCATTCAAAATTATATTGTTATGATAGTAGGTCTACTCATTAAAAAAGTGCCTAACAGTTCTCAGCAGTTATGTTCTTTGCAGTATGGAGAGTTTATTAAAGTTCCCATTCCACACATATCCCAACATTTTGTGTTAATCCCCAATGCCCTGCCATCGTATTCATGCCATTATTTGTGGGAAAAGTGCCTTGGATTGCTTATTCGATGACCTTTTTAGCATCACTGAAAGGCAGTCTGCGAAGATGGGTGAGTTCCCTCATGAATATCCAGCATTTAAGTAAGCTTCGCGCTGATTGGATAGTTCAGCTACATTGGTGAATATTCAATATGTAAACAGCCCCGACGCCCTACTGGCCTAGCTAGCTACAACCATAGACGGTGAAAGACAATAGATTTTACAGGTAGCATAGTAAGACTTCAGCGAAGCAATGGCTACACAAAGTTCACAAATATTGCCTTATATATATGACCCCGAATCTGAAGAGGAGGCCGATGTAATGCAGGAAATGCCACCAACACGACTAACAATGGACATTTCAGAGTGGTAAGATGAAATGTCTCGCAGCCCTCTCGATTACAGAGCTGCCAACTTTCACGTATTCGGCGCGAGTGTCACGCCTCTTACTGGCATTCACGTTTGTTAAAGAGGGCGGGTCAAGATGGAATAAAAATAGACGATGGCTGAACTTGCAGAAACATTGGTGCCTTTATTTACCAAAAATTGTGCAATCACCAGTAAAATGGACATCCATAAACCAAAAAAAAAAAAACAGTTCAGGTTCCAATTGGTAACAGAGAACAGGAGAGCTCCAAACAGTTCCTACCACTTCCACTGCCACCCTAGATTGATCAAGTTGAAAAAGACTTCCCCCCAGGCCTGTTTGAGAAAGCCTTTTGTACTCCAAGCCCCTCCCACTAATTAACCAGACCAATTAATCAATTAGCCTTGTTTCACCAGACAAACTAGCAGAGGAAACATTACATTATAAAGCCTCATGCAAACAACAACAAGAATCACCATTTCCGACAATCACATTTTCAGAAGTCACCATATTTGGTCACAAACAAACTTTATCGGCTTAAGGGAACCCAGACAATCAGCACAGGTGCGCTGATCCTCCACAGCCTCCATAAAAGGCAGCTCACAGAACTGCCTCTGTTTGACTGGAAGGAGAGAACAGTAAGTTACTCACCAACACACTCAAGATCTAACACAAAATACCATGGGACATATGAAAACTAGGGATGGTAAATGAACCAATAATCATGGTGCGTGCACTCACCACAATAACAGTGGGGGAAAAATGTATATGGTGTTCGTGTAATGTGTTACCAAATGCTGCCTGCAAACAGTGACGCGGTCTGCGTCACATTACTACCCTCCTCTCCTGCAGCGGCGATGTTTGGCAACCTTGACAAGTAGTCCGCTGTGACATTCTCCTTGCCCGCTTTGTGCTGCACACAGAACTTGAAGGGTTGGAGCTCCAGATACCACCTCGTCACCCTGGCATTCCGGTCCTTCATGGTCTGGATCCAGGTCAGGGCTCTATGATGAGTCTGGAGATCAAACTCCCTCCCAAGAAGGTAGTATCTCAGACTATCCAAAGCCCATTTGATAGCTAAACACTCTTTCTCTATTGTGGAGTACCTAGTTTCCCGGGGCAGAATTTTCCTGCTGAGATACAGAAATGGCCATTCCTCCCCTGGTTCTCCCTGGGCCAACACTGCACCAATGCCCACTTCCGAGGCATCCACCTGGACCAAGAAGCGACGTCCAAAATCAGGACTCTGCAACACAGGGGAAGAACACAACTTTTCTTTTAAAGCATTGAATGCATCTTCACACTCTTCACTCCATACCACTGGGTTTCGGGCACTCTTGCAGGTCAGGTTGGTTAGTGGCGCTGCCAGCGTGGAAAATTGTGGAATGAACAGCTGGTACCAACCTACTAGGCCAAGGAAAGACTGAACGTGAGTCTTGGTACAGGGGTCTGGGGCTGTGCAGAACAGCCTCAACTTTATCCACCTCAGGTCGAACTTCACTCCTTCCCAACTGGTAGCCAAGGTACTGTACTTGTTGCTTGGCCCACTGACACTTCTGCAGGTTGAGGGTGAGTCCCGCCGCACTGATGGCCCCCAGGACTCGACGAAGGTGCTCCAGGTGGTCTTCCCAGGTCAGGCTATAGACAACCACATCATCCAAATAGGCTGAACTGCAGTCCTCACACCCTTGGAGCACCTTGTCCATGAGCCTCTGAAATGTTGCCGGGGCACCATGTAATCCAAAAGGCATTTTTGTGATCTGAAATAAACCCAATGGAGTTCTAAATGCAGTAAGGGGCCGGGAATCTTTCTCCAAGGGCACTTGCCAATACCCCTTACAGAGGTCCAAGGTAGTGATGTAGGTGGCTCGCCCAATCCTCTCCAGCAGGTCCTCAATCCGGGGCTTTGGGTAGGCATCAAAAAAAAGAGTTGGCATTAAGTTTCCTGAAATCAATACAAACACGTAAAGACCCATCTTTCTTTGGTACAATTACAATAGGGCTACTCCACTCACTTTCAGATGGTTCGATAACTCCCAATTCCAACATCAAGCGAATCTCCTCCTTCAGGGCACCCACTAACCGTTCTGGGACTCTGTAGCCTGCCTGCCGTACTGCCCTCTGACCTGGCTTGACTCTGATTGTGTGCTGCAACATATCTGTGGGGCCTGGTTTTGGTGTGAACAACTGAGGGAAGGTGTCAAATAAGACCTTTAATTCAACTGGTTTCTTACCATCTAGATGGGAGAGGTCCACCTCAGCACTCTGCTTCCAGGCCTCCACAACACCCTCAGAGTCTTCCTCCTCCTCCACCCGACGAGCCAATAGAGCAGTAATGGGGGGAGGGCTGCTCCTCTCCTCCCAAGATTTGAGAAGGTTCATATGAAATGTTTGCTTCTGCTTCCCCTTGTCCGGATGCAGAATTTCATAAGTCGTAGGCCTCATCTTCCAGAGCACTTCATACGGGCCCTGCCACTTAGCCAGGAGCTTGCTGGATGAAGAGGGAAGAAGCAACAAAACTTTCTGCCCCGGGATGAACTCACGATGGCGTGCCTGTTGGTCATACCAGCGTTTCTGGGTCTTCTGGGCCTCCAAGAGGTTGAGTCTGGCTTCCTCTCTATATTTCTCCAACCAATATCTCATCTGGAGGACATGGTGCACCACACTTTTCCCCTCTACCTCAGTAGCCACCTCTTTCTTCTCCCAGCCCCGTTTCAGCAGATCCAGGGGTCCCTGCACAGGCCAACCGTAGAGGAGCTCGAAGGGGGAGAATCCGGTGGATACTTGAGGAACTTCCCTGTAGGCAAACAGAAGAAAGGGTAACCACTTATCCCAGTCCTTTCCGGTATCAGATACAAACTTCCTGAGCATCCTCTTGAGGGTTTGGTTAAGTCTCTCCACCAGCCCGTCTGTCTCTGGATGATACGGCGAGGTCCTGATGGCCGTGATCCCCTATTCCTTGTGCAGCAGGCCCAGTAGGCGGGACGTGAAATTTGTTCCCTGGTCGGTCAGGATCTCCTCCAGAATGCCTACACGTGAGAAGAGCTGGACAAGAGGACCAATCAGTTTGGAAGCGGTCATAGATCGGAGAGGAAAGGCTTCTGGGAAACGAGTTGCATAATCACATACCACAAGAATGTACTGGTACCCTGTCGAACTTTTCTCCAGCAGCCCCATAATGTCCATTGCAATTCGCTTGAATGGAGTGGTAATCACTGGCATGGTTTGGAGAGGTGCTCGATCTGATTTACGGACAGCACTGGTTTTTTGACACTCTGGGCACGTTTTGCAATATTTCTGGACCTCTGTGTACATAGATGGCCAAAAGAACCGACACCATATGTTAAAGAGGGCGGGTCAAGATGGAATAAAAATAGACAATGGCTGAACTTGCAAAAACATTGGTGCTTTTATTTACCAAAAATTGTGCAATCACCAGTAAAATGGACATCCATAAACCAAAAAAAACAAGTAGATATGGTCAACAACATCCCCCGCCAAAATGTCTTCTTTAAAGATACTATGACCAAACCAGCAAAAGGCACCAGTTCACCACTAGACTGATATGCATGTGAAGTTTCATGGAGAAATCTTTAACGGTTTTCGAGTTGTGGTCCGGAAACGAAGCGTGACGGACGGACGGACGGACAGCACCCATTCCTAGATCCCCCTTCCACTTCGTGGCGGGGGATAAAAACAACAACAGTTCAGGTTCCAATTGGTAACAGTGAACAGGAGAGCTCCAAACAGTTCCCACCAATTCCACTGCCACCCTAACTGATCAACTTGAAAAAGACTTCCCCCCAGGCCTGTTTGAGAAAGCCTTTTGTGCTCCAAGCCCCTCCCACTAATTAACCAGACCAATTAATCAATTAGCCTTGTTTTACCGGACAAACTAGCAGAGGAAACATTACATTATAAAGCCTCATGCAAACAACAACAAGAATCACCATTTCCTATAATCACATTTTCAGAAGTCACCATATTTGGTCACAAACAAACTTTATAGGCTTTAGGTAACCCAGGCAATCAGCACAGGTGCGCTGATCCTCCACAGCCTCCATAAAAGGCAGCTCACAGAACTGCCTCTGTTTGACTGGAGGAGAGAACAGCAAGTTACTCACCAACACACTCAAGATCTAACACAAAATACTATGGACATATGAAAACTAGGGATGGTAAATGAACCAATAATCATGGTGCGTGCACTCACAAAAATAACAGTGGGGGAAAAATGTATATGGTGTTCGTGTAATGTGTTACTAAATGCTGCCTGCAAACAGTGACGCAACGTTCCTGTGCTGTAGTCAGCAATTATTCAATTAATGCGCATTTCTCTTGCAGAACTGAAGTCGTTGTGCATGAAAGTGTATCAGTTTCACGTGCATTACGGCTCATTTAACCAGTAGTGACATGGAAATCGATTATGACTCATGAATTCTCACGCTGGTCTTTACTCAGGATTTGGAATTAATGGAATTGCTTTAAGACATTTCAAATTGTCTTATTCCATTTAAACAATCGAAACGATCATGAAACATACATTCCTTCCAATCCCGAAGTAAAAAAAGTGCAAGAGGTCCAGAGTCATAATCGCTTTCAGTGTAACTAGTGGTGAAATCCACCGTTATGCAAGTGAAACTTGCGTTGAGGGGGGGAACAGAAGCTGTGGGATACGAACATTGTAATGCAGTGATTGTCACACTGGCATAAGCAGACAAATCATCGAACCAGATCGGTAGTTCTAGCAATGTATAGCACACATTGCCCATTTAATGTGCGGCTTTACAACAAAGTTGCAAGACATCAATAAGTTTACAATGCGCACATTAGAGATTAAATCCGGACAGTTGCCTATCGAATCTTTGTGTGGGCGGTTACGCTTTAGAGTGGGCGAGAACCGGAGAGAATATGAATATTCAATTTCCGCAACACGATTCTTATTGGCGTAAATTCTCCGCCTATTTCCTTTTATTCGCAAAAACCAACACTTCAAGTGGTGTTGGAGTTCAAGAACCACGATATGTCACAAACTGATGGACCTACCATATTCAAATACTAACAGATAAGTCCATTTTCTCGCAGAATGGACACTTTAATGACCAAATGCTGTCCTCTTAAAGGACCTGTGTATTACTCATTGGGCAAAACATCCTAAAATGACCTATAGACTAACAACAGAATGATAAGAGACAATCATATTAATGTCATGTCAAAAACATCTGAGCACTATGTTGCTCTGAATCCTCTGGACAAATGAATTTGTGTCAGCTACATTTTCCTTTTCTGTTCTACCACGTGTGGCAGCTGTATTCACATACAATAAATACTTAAGCCTATGTATCAATGAACTCTGAATTTTGAAATCCGGTTACCCTAGTTGTCCATGGGCCTGTGGGATCTTCCCAGACCATATTTTCCTGAAAGCATGTCCTATTAGGCATTAAAATTCACTTTCTTGCCATTTGGTTAGGGTAGCTTTATGTTGTTGTAAGTGATAGCACCATCCATATTAGTTTTCCAATACAAAGAACCGTGGAATATGTTGTCTTACTATTAAAGGATTATTAGGATAGGTTTGGTCACACGGTAGGGATAGCACTGACTTACAAGCGGGGCTTCTGTGATGTCACTACTTGTGGCTAATTGATTAAAGGAACACCTGCCTAACTATCATGGCACACATATAGTCAAGGAATGCTGCGGAGAGCAGGGCCGCTTGTCTCCCTAGTCTGTCTGCCATGCCTGTGTCGATGCCTTGTACATATACTCTTTTGGATCACCTATATCTTTGGCATTTAGTTTCCCCCACAAGAAACTGAGCTAACTGAAAAGACACTTGTGCTGTTCAGGAGTCTTAACTTGTCTTTACTTAGGTCTCAGGAGTCTCAAGTGTATCGCTAAGTGACCTCTCACTGGAGTTCTGCCAAGCTGACATGCACACACATTGCAGCCACACACATTAGGTCTACTTCCACGACTTAACATCACGTAGGGCCTGTGTGCAGTGTAGCAATTTGTTTGTGTCTGTCTGTTCACTTTAAGTTCGGCCAAGGTTCAGCTGTCTTAGTATACCCCTAGACAACAAAGCCAGGCTAGCACCGTCTAGTGCTTCCACTCAATTCTCATTTAACTCCACCACATAGTCAGGGGTCGATCAATAGGCTTAGGTTTCCACCGACCCTGAGCTGTTCGGGCGAATCAGCGAACAGAGGGAGGGCTGAAAGTGATAACGTTGAACTCAAACTGTGCGTTCCAGTGCGTAACGTAAGTCACGACCAAGTAGTAGCAATTGGTTGAAGCCAATGACTGTATACGAGGGCTGACTGCAATAAACAGTTATGTCCAATGTAAAACATCTGGACATAACTGTCTATTGCAGTCATCCCATATATATATATATATATATATATATATATATATATATATATATATATTATAGATGACTCACTGTTTTTTTTCTACAGCAAACAGAGGCGACACCAAGCAGCATTCATTGCTGCATAGTTGGAGAAGATGTTTTCTCCGTAATCTTATCCACTGGCATGGAGTTGAGGGTGCCCACCCAGTCTTGGCTGGGAACCGAGGACGATTTTGTCCGCTGCCTCCCCCTAACCCTCACCCTGGAGGTCCAGGGGGACCTCGTTGTTTCAATCAGCAAACTTTTTGAGGTGAGTTGCTCCTGAGGCCTACCTTGATAAATCGTGTAATTTCCTTACTGTATGCATGACATTTGTGTGGAGCCAAATTTGACATTTATGTGTTTTTGCTTTAACTGTTTTCAGGGAAACGAACAGGAGGGTGATGGGGAGTTTGGGGACTTCCATGACCTGGGGGCCAGGAGGGCCTGGAGGGCATGGGCGGCCTGTTTGACTAGGCATATTTACATATACTGACACACACACATTTTTATTGTTTCTGAGACACACACACAGTTTCTTATTGTTTCTTAGTGCTTCTATTTTTTCTTATTTAATAAATTTGTGAATAATTAACTTGAAATGTTGGATCTGCTTTTGAGGTTTGTTCAGATTAAGTTGAATTTAGCATAAGGTGACCAGACGTCCCGGTTTTGCCGGGACAGTCCCGGTTTTGAGTTGCGTGTCCTGAGTCCCGACAAAAGTCTGTCGGGACGCTAAAATGTCCCGGTTTACACCAACCACTATGAAATGTCCCCTGTTGTCGGCGATTGCATAGCCAACGCGGTCTTATTATAGCTTGATCATCAACTAAATAACACATAGAAATAAAGCATCTAGCATGTGATTTCAACAATATGTGTGTGTGTGTGTGTGTGTGTGTGTGTGGCGTAGACTAGGCTACAAACATAGGCTACGCCAGCAACGTTACATTGTACAAATAACAAAAAGTAATAATACCTAACCAGTGACGTGCCGTCAGAGGTCAGTTAGGGTAGGCAGAATCCTCACCGTTAAACAAACGATAACTCTATTACTTTGCTTGATTAGCAATCTCAGGATTGATTAACCAATTCACAAGACTAAACGGCAGAATGGCGTGCCAGTTCCATCCACTACATTATTGCTCAGTGCATCAAACTTAAAATGCTCACGAGACAGCAAGTTTGTTGATATTTACTTAGAGGAAGCTAACGCAATGCCATTAACAAATATTAAAACCTTTCTTATGCGGCTTTCAATGTGTGGTCAATATGTTTACGATAATATTTCCCCCCTTAAACACGTACTTTTTAATGCCATTTAAAATAAAAAAAGGTAGGCTAGTTTATTTTCAGTCTTCTTTCATAATCTGATAAACAAGATCAAAACAATATACGGAATTACCGAGAGTTGAAATTTTTTCCTAATTAATTATTAAGACTTACTTTCTTGCAGTCTCGAACCAAAGCATAAAGGCAAATTAATCGTTGTCACTAGGGATGCAAACTATTCATTAATTCATTAATCATTAGTTGGTTCACCTTATCGATCGATTAACGATTAATTGATAAGCGGCAATTCTCCTGAGAACTTGAATTTCCATTAGTATCAATAGGTTCTACAACATAAAAAGCTAACCACTGCTTATGATACGCTGAATAAAAAATACATGCTATATTAATTTATTAATGATTTATTGAACAGAATTCTAAATAGAAAATAAATTATTATGTAGGCTAAGTAAAAATAAAAGTGCCATAACTGACAGTCACTTCGGTAAAAGTTGAAGTCACCCATAAGAAAATTACTTGAGTAAAAGTCTTTAAGTAGTTCACATTAAATGAACTCAAGTACAAATAGTATCTGGTGAGAAAATATCCTTAAGTATCAAAAGTGCAAGTACAAGTACAAAGTATTTTTCATAGTATGCATAGAAAGAAACAAAACAACCACACATTGTTCTCATTTTGTCCTGTTTAATCAACTTGCAGGTGAATGAAAGATGCAGTATTCAAAAAACAAACAGGCAGTCTGTGCTTCATCTTCTTTGAGTTTACTGGCAGTTCAAAAAACCACTATAATTGACTATAATTAATTAATAGTAGAATGACATAGTATCAATACCATGTCGATTTTTTGCTTCAGAAAACTGATTTTTCTTAACTACTAATTGGAATACCATTGGCTCACTATAGCTCAGGTGGTTGCTACAGAGGACAACGATTTTTTCTGTAGCAAGAGAGAATTTTTTTTGAACTGCTGGATAGGTACTGTGGGCAAGTGTATTGAGCAGTTTGCACATCAGGCTTAGCTGAGAAGTTTAATTCAGGCAACTTCTGAAAAACAGGAATTGGAACTCGACCATAATATTCTAAACGTGTTTGAGCTGCTTGCTTGAGAATATTCAATAACTGATCCTGGTGTGCCATCTTGTGACAGAATATTGTAACTGCGTGCATAAATTTGCAGCTCCATGTCTACTGGCGGACACATCTGCTCAAAGCGTGGTTAAATACCTTGCCGAGCACCGTTGTTCTTTTCGAACACGCCAAATCCGGATAATCCTTAAATGATTAATTACATTCATATTTGAATTTGTAACGAGTAACGAACTGGCCAGTGTCAAAGTAATGAAGTAAAAGTATACTTTTTCCCTCTTTTCAATGTGGTAGAGGAGAAGTGAAAGTCCCGGTTTAAAAAAAAAACTCAAGTACAAATCCTCAAAAAAACTACTTAAGTACATGTACTTCGTTACTATACACCTCTGCTCATGAACCACATAACAAGCGCTACCGATATCCAGTCGGATATTTAAAACAACCAACTAAACGACCAACTATAACAACCCGCCCGGAAGCGCGCAACAAAAAGAAGGCGGCTGAACTAAAAACACGACTAGCCGCGGCAAATGTAGCTCTGACAACAGATTGTTGGGCTGCATTAACTACTGAGAGCTACATTACCATCACTTGTCACTACACTGACGAGGACTGGCAGGTAAAGTCGGCAGTCCTTCTCACGGAAAGCATGTCCGAGAGACATACAGCTGATAATTTATCTGACAAACTGAACCAGGCTGTGGAGTCATTGGGCCTCACCGGGCGTGTACTAGCCTACTTAACGACAACTCTCGGAACATTGTCTCCGCAAACAGTCCCGAACGAGTCTGTTGGAATTCGGTTTCATGCTTTGCACATACCCTACATCTGGCGGTCAATGATGGATTTTCTGCTGCTGGTGTGAATCGAGTGATTGTAGCTGCTGACCGCGCACTCCAGTTTGATTGCTTCATGCTCGTGCGTTGTCGCGCATTCATTGCGTCAGGTACGTCAAGCGAGGGCTAGATTCAGCAATGGCGCCCTCAACTGGCGACGCCACTACATTTCACAGGAAAAAAAAAAAAAAACTCTCGGTGTAGGACCGTAAAATGTTCAATTAATTGACGGATAATTTTAATTAATCGAGTAAACTGTTTTCGACAATTAATCGGTTAATTGTTTACATCCCTAGCTGTAACTATCACCTCTTAATCATTACATGCTTAATTGACAGAAAAAGGGTCAAATTGATTTTCAATCAATCAGGCATAGTACGTGGAAATAGGTTGAAAAAATCTAGCGATAAAAAAGAAGTCACTGCCTACCCTGACCGCACGTCCCTGTACTTAACACATAATAAGGCCTTTAAATTAACAGTGTCGTGGCTTGTTCACATGAACTAAACATGAGTTTCGCTTACTATTTCCTTGGATGGTTGAAATTAAAACCGACTTCCAGGGTTCGCGTTTCAGATTGACATGACTTGAACAGCCTGCTGTCGGCATCCTGCTTCCACAGGTGGTTTGGCGTGGTGTCTTTAGTTTATGACAATTAGTCCTGGCTAATTCTCAATAATTTTCCTTTATTGATGTGTTTTCCAATTATCATAATAATCCAACTGCAATTGAAGACACTACCTCTCTCCATATGTGATCTAACAGCGATGAAATGGGCTAAAATCAGCACAGAAAAATAATTTGCTTATTAATAGGCTAATGCTTTACGAAAGACAAACTGCTCTGAAACTTCCGTGCTACCTTTTCTGCACAACAGGCGATTTAACTTGCGCTGAATGATCGTTTAAATTCATCGTTTTAAAAACGGAAAAACTTCCATGCATAGACACTTCAATTCCACACGAGAATCTCTTAAAATTTATGAATGTTACACGGGCCAATTTTGATGACACCTATCAGCAATTCCACAGCAGGCTGTCAGCCAAAAAAATCGATTTTTGAGCAAATTCACTCCTCAGACAAATATATGTAGGCTAATTTAAAGAGCGTTTGTCTCTGTGATGAGGTCATGGGCTCTAATTTCTTGGCGCGGCGCAGTGTGGCGCAGCGTGGCGCAGCCCACGCAGTGGTAATTTCATCCGGTGCAGCCCGCGCAGTGGTAATTTCGTGCGGTGCAACACCGTGCGCAGCCACTTTGGCAATTAGGTAGACGGACGTGCGCCGAGATGGGTGTGGCGGCGTAGTAGGGGGAGGTGTCGCATATTCATCAAGACGCAGTGACAATTTCGTAGCAAAATTCTCCGCTGAAGTTGCGCATAAAGCTTGCCAGCTCCAACCTGGTGTACTTTCTGTGCAGCGGTAATTTGGCTGACCGGCGCACAGTGCGCACTCGTCCCCGAAACCTCACAGGCAGGTTTCCAGAAGGTCAGGCACATTTCAATGCAATAAATAATTACAACAACCACTATTTAATGTAACTATTCGAATCAGGACATAAATTATCGTATCTATATCGATTTTCCTGATGTCAGATCAAAGGCGGTTGGCACGCGTAATGGAAACTCGACCTGGCTTAATCAAGCAGCTGAATCTGTGATGCAAACTAATGACGTCACATCTTTCTCAGCCAACCACAAACTGCCTCGGCATATATATAAAATGCTTGCGTTCTATGCTCAGTAAAGCCGCTTGCACACTGGACGCAAAACAAATTTTTCGCATGACTAATTACATTCAAAGGCCACGTTTCCTAGATTCATTTAAGAAGATCTTAGCGCTTAGAGCTTCTTTAGATCCTTCTTAAGGCTCCAGTAAGAAGCAAATGCGTTTCCCAGATTCCTTCTTAGCCTAAGATGATCTTTTGTTAAGAAGAATTTGAAAGAAGGGTCTGGAGCACTCTTAACACCCTTCTTAGTGACGAAACACTGCAGCTACAGCTGCGTCAGGCAAATCAATGTGACAATAAGCAAGGAGATATTAATGCAGTGCGTACGGTTCGTCATTATTTTCCCCCCCCCCCCCCTTTCTTTCATGCACCCCTACCACCCATTAAGCATTTAAAATGAGAGAAAACTTACATCTCTCCTCTATGGTTCCATGTGTTGAAATATTTTACCGTATTTCCTGAATATTTCCGGGCTTCTACTTGACCACTTGTTGTACGCTCTGTGTATAAAGCAACTTGAGCTGCATGTCTCAAATCAAGTTGAATAAGGTTTAACCGCATATTTCACACATGTAACGTAATGATTTTATTTCATGTTTTCATTCTTATTTTTCTAAGTTCTTATCTGTTTTATTGGTCTTTATTTGCGTCCGTTTGTTTTCAGACATTCTGCTGCATGCGCAGTGGCATTACGCACGTTCATTTTTAACATTACACGCCACTTGTTACATCAAAACTTCATTTGTGTGCACGTAAGTATATAGAACACTCGGTTACTCTGACATCGATTGATCAATTGAGCTCCAGTTAAGAAGGGCACAAAGACACTTGTTGAGAACGGCACTTAAGAATGCATCTGGGAAACACTCTCATCTTAAGGCTCCCTCTTAGCTGAACTCTTCTTTGGAGCCTTCTTAAACTCCTTAAGAACGCTCTTAACTGGGAAACTCGGCCGAAGTCAATGCAAGTAAGCTGTCGTGCGAAAAATTCGTTTCGCGTCCAGAGTGCAAGCGGCTTAATACTATTATTGTCACTTTGGTTTTATCGTTTTTAGTGGGGGAAAGGAATACAGCCTGATTGCTATGATCTCGTACTTAGTTAAGATAACATATTGAAAATAAATGTGTAACGTATCTTGCGTTGTTGTCCATGCATGTTAATCCCAAAATTTTAAGCAGCAACAAGGTGTAATAATAGGAACACACTATCTATCGTTTCTCTTCCCAATGATGCAGGCAGAAGGAGTAAATGAGCAACCGTCGTATTTCATTCCAACTTCATTAGTTTGAATGATCTGACGTAGTTTCGTTTTGATATTCCATTCAAGTTCGCTAATGGTACTAATTTGCGAATGCCCTCGCTAGCCAGCTAACTCATATTCGAAATGCTTAGTATAGACGTAAGCGGTGCAGAAAACATGACTGAAACAGCAAAGTAAAATGCAACATTAATGCATCATGCAGATATAGGACAGAGGCTTCTATATTCCAACACATTAAAGGTGAGGAGAGGAGCTCATTTGATTGGTGAAGATTTGACTCGGCTGCGTTATACCCGAACACGCCTTCTCTCCTCCCTCTTTGGCACTTGCGCCGGCAGGAGGGACCGAGGCGGGACAGAGGAGTACTTGCGCCAGGCTGCACCGGGCACGAAATTGCAACATACGCCTGGGCACACCCCGTTGGCGCGGCGCTCCCCCCATTCGCCGCGCCGGCGCCTGGTCTACGAATTTAGAGCCCCATGTTTTCAGAGCTCTATGAGGTTGACACCTCACCTCACACACGCACACACACACCCAGGCATAGCCTACTAGAGATCTAAGAGATCAAAGTGATATGTGTTACAATGCTTTGTTAAAAAAAAAAAAAAAAACATTCACAGTTGGTGTATTTTCCAAATTTTTCTACAGCTTTAGGATAATTCATAAAAATAAAGATAGTCCCACACGAAACTCATTTATTGTCTTTTCATATTTTATCTTCAATGCGTAGCTAAATAGGCCTACCAAAAACATGCATAACTTTTCCCCATTAGGCTATGTCGTGAGCAGTAGTCCTACGTGCTGAAATTTAGCCTAATATCTGCGTCCATGACCTCACGTGCACACGCACTATGGTCACGCGCAGAGATTCCCGGTTTTAGTTTCAGGAAATCTGGTCACCCTAATTTAGCAGGCACTTTTATCCAAAGCAACACAGGCTCACAACATGGGTTTCAGCAATCAAATTGGGTCAACCAATTGTTATGCTGTGACGTTATAACAATAAAAAATAGATCCGCTATAATAGATACATCAACCTTCTTATTCAGTTGCTACACATATTCAGTGGTAGTCTACTTAGGGAGGGCAGTGTTAAGCTCATTTACAGCAATGACCTGAGTTCATAGGCAAGCAAGCAAGGTAAAAGTATTTAAATACAGACGTGTCAGTCATGTTTAAGACATTAGCCGGAATTCATGTTTTAGCCTACATCCAGGTCCAACAATTCAGCATATTGAAACCAGCGGAACAATCAGATAGTGTTGAGCCATTACTTTTAAAAACGTGTGAGTATAGTGCATGTGAATGTATTGTAGCCTATTCCATTTGCTGCCCGCATACAACTTTAATAGCACAGAGGTAATGCAGCTACACAGTAGGCTATGCGGGCAACCCAGGTTCCCATAATGCATCTTGCATGTGTTTCTCTGCATTAGTAAAATATTCAAACGTTATCATGTTTGCATTATTTTGGTATTATGTGTGAACGTTCCTGGAAGATCTAGTGTCCAGTCCAATAATTCAGCACCTAAGTCAAGAGACAATTGACCATTACGTGTAAAGCTATTTGTTGCTAATGTATTTGTAGACCTAATGGCAGAATGGTAGAGTTCATAATTAACATGCAGGCGACCAGAGTTCACATCCCGCGCAGCATGCGAGTTTTCTCCATTATTAAAAAAAAAAAAATCAAACGTTATCATGGTTGCATTGTGCCCTTCATATGACCGAAGAATTCTTGTTTTTTTTATGAAAACAAAACAGCCGCGACTTTGTGGCGCATTTCAAGAGAAGAGACGGAGTCAGATTCGGTGTTAGAAAACAGTTAAAACGAAACTGAGTTTATTCGTCATCTCGACCAGCACAGAGTCCAGTATAATTATGATCTGACTGCCTTCATTGGGATACAACAGGGTTTAAGTATTCATTGTGAACAAAAGATATTGACCGAGGATTTTTGCTATGGTGCAGAAACAATAGAGCCTGATTAACTCATTGGGTTAAACACAGATGACATTGTCTCAGTGAATACAGACCATAACCCATCAGTGTGTTCCTGCTTGACTACATCAACCCAGCAGTGGAATGAAACTGCCTTGATTAAGTAGTTGGGCGAGACAGAATAGCTGGTTGTAAAGATTCTAGATTACTGCCAACAGAACGCCATATATCACTGTATGTGCTGTGAACACTAAAATCTAGCATGACGTTCCCACTTGGTCATTTTTTTTTTGGTATTCCTATTTTGAAACTGTGAAATCAGTGGAACAGTCAATCGAGCCATTACTTTTAAAATTCTGTGCGTTATCAATTTTTGCCGTGCTGTCAATGTAGCCGTACTAGCATAATGGCAGAGTACCTGCATAGTGTAGAGGCAGCCTGGGTTCACGTTCTACACGTCACGTGTTTTTTCCTCCATTATTAAAAAAATCAAACGTTATTACAGTATAGGCAAAAGTCAGCGGAACAATCAGAGACAGTTGAGCCATTTCCAAACGTATAAAGGATATGCTGGGACAATTGGTTTTTGGCCTCTTATGGGAAATATCCTCATAAAAATTGTTATTTTAGTTCTTATCGACTGTTTTTACACTCACGTCCACTTCTTCATGTTCTTATCTTTAATTTGACACCATTTGCCGTGAACTTCGAGAAGAATGGTGTATAATAGCTAAAACAAAACACCATGTCACTTCTGGAAACTACTCGGCTGAAAACCGGTTGTCTAAAGATTATACATGTCTATGTGTTGTAGTTTATTTGTAGGCCTAAATGATAATTCTATATAGTCTTGATGGAGTAGGGTAACATAAGTGAATAGCACGCAAGCGGCCCGAGTTTGCATCCCTATTGCTGCATTATTTTCTGCTGAATCATGATTTTTTTTCCTGCAAAAGGCACGTTAGGAGAATGTCGCGAGAACGTTCTACTGACCAAACCATTCAACCAAAAGCTAACATTGTAGTTCCGTTTAAATAACTTTCCTAACACCCCCTCAGAGAACCAATACTACCTTCATGGAACGCTCCCATACCCAACAGAATACCTTCCTGGAACGTTCCCGGAACCAAAAATTGTTACCTGGGATATCTTTTGATTAAAGACATACTAGGCTACATTTTTAGGTTAAAGCAGCACTATGTAGTTTTCACCGGATTCACTCGCGGCGTCCCCCTGCAGTTGATAAACAGTGTTGTCTGTAACAACTGTCGTAAAATCTGTCTACATGTGCATTTGTTGACAAGCCAACTACACCAGCAGGACATGTAATGTGCGATCCGATCAACCATGTCTTCAGACCAGTAAAGGGTGACCTAAAAATCGATCTAACTCACGTAGATGGCTAAGTCCACACTACAACTACAACATCGTTAATGGCAAACGACATCGTTGCGATCACTCTCAGAGCGATTTTACGCACGTAAGAAGAACTGACCGCCAATCGAAATCAGTCGAATTTACAGGGCTTCGCGTTCACTCAACATGGCAGATGACATCACAGAGAAAAAAGGGCTCTGACACAGCTGGAACGCACAACATCAATGTTTAAACAGCGATATCGTTCATCAGTGTTGATGCTCCAATCATTATGGTTATCATTATAGTTATGTTTCTCAGAGTGGACGGCTCTTTATTGCATTTTACGTGTGCACTTTGAATGTCAGGAACAAAACCTAACACAGAAGTTGGCGTCGCTTATATGCACAGCTGCTACTAATCCTAGCTCTAATGGGCATCAATTCATTTTTCCTCTGCTAAGAAGTGAGTGGACGTCGCGTACATGCACAGTCGCTGTTCGAATAGGCAGTCCCTTTGTTGAATCCGATTACAAAGTCGTCATGCACAAAATCGGTTAGCTTGTGCAATAAAACAAGAGGGCGGCAGGGAGTTGACAGAAAATCCCTGAAACGACATGAGTACATGCTAAGTCAGATCATTACCTTATCCTTCCGAAATAAAGCATGACAAATCTTCTACCTTTAGTACTCTATACGGGACTGAAGTACACGTTGTGACGACTCCGTCTGTGGCTGAGGGGGGTGCGTCCGGGTTCAATGACTGGGAAGGGCTCGCTCCTGCTCCGCTGGTTGGATCGTCTAAGTGGTGAGAGGAGAAGAATGCGGGGTCGGCAACCCGATCCATATACATAAAGGAGATGGACTCGAACTTGGGGGCGGCTAGACAGTAACTTTATTAAGGCACTCGATAGCCATGTGTAACGCTCAACGAGTGGTCCACTGTTTTCCTACTCTCATTCTCACTCTCACAAGTAATCTACACAACACCAGATTCTTACATATCATCACGTCGCATGTAAATACACATCATTACATTGATTCCAAGGAACTTGTATCATTCAGTCACACTCGCATGCCGGTTTATCATGCTCGTTACGTTTATGATCACACATTTCGACTGACGACTAGTTTAGCAATGTTTGCCAGCTAGTGATAGCACGACAACTTGCTAGCATGTCAGATACCAGCTAGCTAGATAAATCGCTGGAGACGATTATTTGACCGAGCATAAACGGGGTACTAGATGATTTTAATGACACAGCCTGACACAAAGCAAGTTCAAACGTGCTAGAACCAGATCTAGAATGAAGGATTAAGCTAACAATTTGTGCTTGTCCAAAAGTAACAACACCAGGTCGCCATCGGTCGGACATCCCTCATCCTCTAGTCTTTCAGCTCTCGCCAGCGAGTGAAAGGCAGTCCAATGTTGACCCTAGTCCTGGATCTCATTTTATCGCTCTCTTTTTCTCTTCAATGTCTCCTCTGACAACACCGTTGCCTTCTTCGGTTTCCTCGCCGCTTCAGCCATTACAACCACTTCCAACTCTGCTTCATTCTACATTCATTTGCTGGTCTTGAGAAACGTTGGGGAGGGGGATTGTGTGACATATGCCGTAAAGCAGTAAGTAAGTTTGTAGTTCTTCTTGGGCCTGGGTTGCCTGGGTTCCTACCTGAAACCCGAAGTTACATAGTGCCAGTGAAGGCGATGCAGGCGCGATCGAGCCATGACAAAGGTGTCATTCAACCTATTGCGAGTTGATGTATCGCCAGAATGATCTTGGAAATATATATTTGAGAGTGAAAAAACTACATAGTGTTGCTTTAATTTACCAGCTTCGTAGTCAATTTGATGATTAGACGGCTCATTACGGGGTGAATGAAGGCTTTCTCGGTCCCCTCTAGTGTAGATTCCACAGTTATTATACTTGCAGGATCTGAGACCCCGGGTAGGTGGAAACAAAACTGAATGAAACTGGTATCGCTTTTATAGCTCTCTTGCAATAGGCATGGCCTAGCTGTGGCAAATACGAGGTCAAGATTTGTCCGCCATTGATGTGGCCAAACAAAGCTCCAGGCTATTGACGCTACACACTGCACACAGAGAAAAGTAGAGAAAATGCCGAGTAAGTGTGCCATCGTTGGCTGTTCCAACCGGTCTGACCAGGAGAGGGAGAAACAATTTTACCGTGTGCCCAGTATTATACGGAATCAGGGTGAAAAAACTTTGGAGTTGTCAACAATTCGACGAGCTAAATGGTTTTCAAGCATCTCCAGGGCCGACTTGGCCATACACAAGAAGGAAATCCGCATTGGTGGTGACCACTTCATTCGTGGTTAGTGATCATATACTTGAGACAGTTTGTTGGATTATAGTTGAAAACAGATAACAATAGGCCTATTTAAGAAAACTGTTGTTATGACCGCTCGGTCACTACCACATGTGTGTTTGCGTGTCGCGCTACTGGAAGCGCTCCTGGAAGCGCTCCTGGTTGACTTATTTGCAGTAATTCTCACTGGTATGCTTGTGTTACTTTGGTTAGCAATCAAGGTGGCAGTTTCGTCTTAATGTTACCTGATCGTAACTGCTACAGTTGAAGCTAAGCGGAGAGGCGTTGAATCTGTCAAAGTTGGGCTGATAAGGCTGCAATTAGTGAAAAGATCGTTTTGCTTATCCGGGGTCAGCCGGGAACTTTGCCGTCGTGAGCCCTTACAAAAAAATGCTATTTTATTTACCACTGAATACCATTCATTTATCATTGAGAATTTTTATAAGGGTGGGCTAGCTCTGATGCTAAAGTTGTGTCTGGTATAACAAACGATTTCTCTGCATTGCCGTGGCGGAATTTTATCCCCTTTTTAAAAATGTTTTGGCGAATTACAAGCTGAAAAAGTGGAAACTGGATTCGGAATTTTTCCCGGTACAAGACTGATTCGCGAGCTCCACACAAGCAATGCTTTCGACCGTTTGAGTGTTTCTGCTATGAGCTCATTTAGTAACTTGCTGTCAGAATTGTTTAGTTTTGGAAGAAATGGTTATCAGGAGCTTATAGCAAAGTATCTTCCAGAAAAGAGGGTATATAACAGTACAGCTACAACCGCATGCATGCAAGGCGAGACAGTACAATACTGTGATTTAGGCTCAGCCCAACTGTCCTCTGCCTCCATTGCTGATGTGCTTGGCCACACCAATGGCGGCGCAGGCCGTTGCTACTAGTTACTGAGGCAGGCCAGTGTTAGATCACGTGACTATTGCAAGTCACCTATTACCGGCTTGTCAGTCAAGGTAGCGCACGGAAATGATCATCCCTGGTTCCTATTCTTTGGTTTGCAAGTAAATTCACATGGATTGGTGAGAATGTACAATGTTGTTGCTATTTTTTCAAAAAATCGGCGACTGTAGGGGGAGCTCCGGAGAGAAAAAATCGCAGTCTTGCCTGGTATACCTTTAATGCGTCACCGTTACCTTTAAATGGCTACAGAATCTAATCTGATGCAGAATATTTAGGCTACACAATTTAGTAGAGTGCATGAAAATGCTAACTGTTTTCTCTGCCCACAACTATTTAAACTACTCAACTATTTAGTTGTCATCAACTATGACTCCCACCAACTCCAGTCCTCACGACAATAATTCACTATTATTTAAATAATTTAACTATTTAAACTACTCAACTATTTAACCGTTCAGCTATTCAGTCTATTGGTTGTCATCAACTATGCCTCCAGTCATCTATATTAAACCACCACCTACCTAGCAACCAACATAGCAACCAGTGAAATAAAGTATCTATGTCAGTTACCATATCAATCAACATGATTATACTACCAACCACAATAGTAACTGCTTTATTTGGCCACCTTCATCACCCTAGCAACCACCTCAAGTACCCTAGCAACAGCGTAGCAACCACTTCCACAGTTGCAACCTAGCAACCAACTTCGCAACCAACATGATTAACCTAGCAACCAGCATAGCAACCACCACAACTACCCTAGCAACAGCCTAGCAAAAACCTCAAGTACCCTAGCAACAGCCTAGCAACCACTTCCACAGTTGCAACCTGGTAACCAACATAGCAACCAACATGATTAACCTAGCAACCAGCTTAGCAACCACCATAAATAACCTAGCAACAGCTTAGCAACCACCTCAACTACCCTAGCAACAGCCTAGCAACCACTTCCACATTGCAACCTAGCAACCAGCATAGCAACCACCATAAATAACCTAGCAACAGCCTAGCAACCACCTCAAGTACCCTAGCAACAGCCTAGCAACCACTTCCAAAGTTACAACCTAGCAACTAACAAAGCAACCAACATGATTACTCTAGCAACCAGCATAGCAACCAGTCCAGTTACCATAGCCACTACCATAATTATCCTACTAACAACCAAGCTACCAATATCATAATGCAATTATTTGCCACGAATTCCACCTTAAGCAACTACAGTTTGCATTTTCATGCGCTCCTAATCCCTGGAATTACCTTCTCTAGTTATTACAGGGTGGGGAAGCAAAACTTGCACTGACATTTAAAGTACAAACAATCCCACAACCACTCCCCTGAATTGTGTGCACCTGTTATTTGAAAAAAGCAAAGACTATAAACTGTAATCTGAGTCTAATCTCTTTTTTTCAATAAACATGCCAGTTGAGAATAATATACAATCTATGGATGGTGATTTATTTTGCAAATTTTGCTTCCCCACCCTGTATTATTATCTTCTAACACACTTAATGCGGCTTCAACCGTTTAACGTAGAAACTTCATTCAAACTGCGTTGCGTAGGTCTTACTTAGGACATCTGTGCTTTGTAAGTTTTATCTTTGTAACTTTTATACTTCTTAAACTATGAATTAAAAACTATTAATTTTTTTCCCCATAGACTTAACACTGGGCTGATGACATCACAGCAGGGCCATTAAGCAATCAGAATCTTGTGCCAGGTGTCCTGGCCACCTGCAGCAACTGTCAGTTTCTCAGGCTTTAAGACTACAATCTGGCTCTCTTAAGACTACAGATCCTGCTCAACTGTTTCCTCTGCCTACAACTGTTCCAAAATAAAAGTACTCACTACAATAAATCACTATTAAATAATTTAACTATTTAAACTACTCAACTATTTAACTGTTCAGCCATTCCAACTGTCAGTTGTCATCAACTATGACTCCCGCCAACTGTATCCTCTGCCTACAACTGTTTCAAAATAAAAGTCCTCACTAGCTAGTTAGCATAGTTAGCATTGTTAGCATAACTGCTAATAATTTCAGTTAAGTTAGCTGAGTAACGTGGTTAGCATGGTTAGCATAGTTAGCATAACCGCTAACAACATTAAGTTCCCTAAGTAACGTGGTTAGCATAGTTAGCATGACTGCTAACAACATTAGCTAAGCTAGCTGAGTAATATGGTTAGTATTGTTAACATAACTGCTAAAAACATTAGCTAAGTGAGCTAACTAACGTTAGCATAGGAAGCATAGTTAGCATAACTCCTAAAAACATTAGCTAAGTTAGCTAAGTAATATGGTTAACATAGGTAGCATAAATGCTAACAAATAATAGCTAAATTGAACTCCATAGCAACTGACAAGTAACGCCCTAGCAACCATCCAGAACACCATAGCAACTGCCTA
This sequence comes from Gymnothorax javanicus, assembly GCA_029692085.1. Lineage (NCBI taxonomy): Eukaryota > Metazoa > Chordata > Actinopteri > Anguilliformes > Muraenidae > Gymnothorax > Gymnothorax javanicus. The sequence goes on from CM056195.1 coordinate 87,481,162, forward strand.
GCAACGCCCTATCAACCATCCACAAAACCACAGCAACTGCTTAGCAATGTCCCAGCAACCACCCAGAACACCATAGCAACCACTTAGCAAGCACCCGGAACACCATAGCAATGCCCAGCAACACCCTAGCAACCACCCGGAATTCCATAGCAACCGCCTAGCAATGCCCTAGCAACCATCAAGAACACCATAGCAACTTCCTAGCAATGCCCTGGCAACCACCCAGAACTCCATAGCAATCGCCTAGCAATGCCCTAGCAATAGTCAAGAACACCACAGCAACCACCTAGGAAAGCCCTAGCGACCATCATGAACACCATAGCAACCACTTAGCAATGCCCTAGCAAGCACCCGGAACACCATTTCAGCTGCCTAGCAATGCCCTAGCAACCATCAAGAACACCATAGCAACTGCCTAGCAACGCCCTAGCAACCACCTGGAACACCATTTCAGTCACCTAGCAATGCTCTAACAACCATCAAGAACACCATGGCAACCACCTAGCAATGCCCTGGCAACCACCCGGAACTCCATAGCAACCACCTAGCAATGCCCTAGCAACCACCTGGAACACCATTTCAATTACCTGGCAATGCTCTAGCAACCATCAAGAACATCATGGCAACCACCAAGCAATGCCCTGGCAACCACCCGGAACTCCATAGCAACCACCTAGCAATGCCCTAGCAACAGTCAAGAACACCACAGCAGCTGCCTAGGAAAGCCCTAGCAACCATCAAGAACACGATAGCAACTGCCTAGCAACACCCTAGCAAGCACCCGGAACTCCATAGCAACTGCCTAGCAATGCCCCAGCAACCACCAAGAACACCATAGCAACCTCCTAGCAACGCCCTAGCAACCACCCAGAACACCATAGCAACTGCCTAGCAAGCACCCAGAACACCATAGCAACTGCCTAGCAACTCCCTAGTAACCATCAAGAACACCATAGCAACCGCCCAGTAACGCCCTAGCAACCACCGGGAACTTTATAGCAACCACTTAGCAACACGCTAGCAACCACCCAGAACACCATAGCAACTGCCTAGCAAGCACCCAGAACACCATAGCAACCACCTACCAATGCCCTAGCAACCACCCAGAACTCCACAGCAACCACCTAGCAACGCCCTAGCAACCACCTGGAACTCCATAGCAACTGCCTAGCAATGCCCCAGCAACCACCAAGAACACCATAGCAACCTCCTAGCAACACCCTAGCAACCACCCAGAACACCATAGCAACTGCCTAGCAACTCCCTAGTAACCATCAAGAACACCATAGCAACCGCCTAGTAACGCTCTAGCAACCACCTGGAACTCCATAGCAACTGCCTAGCAACACCCTAGCAACCATTAAGAACACCATAGCAACTACCTAGCAATGCCCTAGCAACCACCCGGAACTCCAACCTGAATGACAATGGGTAATTTTATTTATGACAGTGAAACTACCATATGCAAACTGCCTATCATAAGGTTCACACATTAGCAACCATGTTTGAGAACACTGACATAGCAATTTACTCATGCCATAAAGATATACTGTTACATTAGTACCTTACCAAAATACCCCCCAGGGATCAATAAAATATTTCCAATTCTGACACAGGTATCAAGTCTTGGTTAATATCAGTAGCAACACCTGTAATGTTCTGTCCTGATAATCATATCCTGGGACAGTGATGGTGCATACACTACCGCTCAAAAGTTTGGGATCACTTGCAAATTTCTTTATTTTCCAAAGAAAAATACATTTTTTTCCATTTCACAACATTTTTATCTATTTCACAAACAATTAAAATTAATCAGATGACTTTCAAAGAATGATCTACATTTTTACATAGAGGCCTATTATCAGCAACTGTCAGTCCTCTGCATCAATCTCCTGGTATGGCTGCTAATCCAAGTTAAGCATTTTATAAGGCTAATTGATTATTAGAAAACCCTTCTGCAAATATGTTGCACAGCTGAAAACCGTTGAACTAAGGGAGCGTAAAAGGGAGCATAGCATTCTTGAGGTTGGTTCAGTACTTGAAGTATCAGCAGTTGTTTGTTTGTTTCCAGGCTCAAAATCGTCAGAAAGAAAGAACTTCCTTTAGAGACCCGTCAGTTTATTGTTGTGCTGAGGAAAGAAGGCTATTCAATGCGAGAAATTGAAAACTTAAAATCTCTTACCATGCTGTCAACTACTCCCTTCAGAAAGCAGCACAAACTGGAACAAGGACAGAAAAAGGAGTGGGAGGCCCCGATGCACAACTGTGCAAGAAGACAAACATCTGAGAGTGTGTAGTTTAAGACAAAGACGCCTCACAGGTTGTCAACTAGCAGCTGCACTAAATAGTTCCCGTCAGACACCAGTTTCAGTATCAACAGTGAAGGTGGGTTTTTTCTGATGAAGGCAAAGTTTGAAGTACATATTCATCATTTTCTATTAAAATCATTATTTCTAACTCAGACAATGTCAGCATGTTCTGTTCATTTGCTATATTTCCTATTCAGACTAATTTCATGTGTGTTTCCATGGAAAACGAGAAAATTTCCAAGTGATCCCAAACTTTTGAGCGGTAGTGTATCTCAAGAGGATTGGATGTGGTCCTCACAAAGATAGTACTCCATCACACAAACATGCACACACACTAACACATGGGTCTATAACTCTAAAAATAGGTTCTTCTAAAGATAAGCAAAAAATACCATATTGCCCAAAACTACTCCTTTTGAATGATACCTCCTCTGTAAACCTTTCATGCCATCGGATGCTTGCACTTTTTGTTGGTCTGACAGCGGCAAAAAAAATGTTAGCTCTTCGCTGGCAGCCTCCACATTCCCTCTCCCGGAATCATTGGCTACAATCTCTACTAGATATATATGGAGATGTCAGTTGCAAAAATGCATAATGCCAAACAATCAACCATCAATGCCTGGGCTTCATTTACTGACAAAGTGAAAGATCTTCTCTGTGTGAACAGTGGGTCATAAACCCTGTATGAAAATTCAATGCATATGACATGCAATTGCTTGCGTATTCACTTTTATATTTTACTTTTATTTGTATTTTCTTGTTTTATTTTTCTTTTTTCCTTTCTCTGTTAGGTTAACTGTCTTTGCTATGTATCTGTTGCTATGTTGTTGTTATCTGTGGAAATAACAATAGAAAGTTGTTAACAAAAAAAGATAGGCAAAAAATAGATGCCTGAATGTGTCTGACAAAGTAAACAGACGATTACATCTACAAGGCCCACATGGACAGAGGTTGACTCAAAGCCATGATGATAGATTTGAATGCATTGTCAGGAACATTTGTAACATGTATTATGTTGGATCTTGTGTAATCCACCAAAGAATATGAACTGCCAAACTTAAAATGGTAGGTTTCCAGGCTCCTGACTGGCTGAGCTCTGTCCGCAGCCATGCACTGAGAGTCATTTCCATCTCAGTGCTCCCAACTCGGGCAATCCAGCAAGGCTGGATCTACTTCCAGGTTATTCTCCACGGTAATTTTTCCAAAGCAGTCCCATCGTTCTACAGCAAAAGAATACAATTATACAATTACAAATATAACATAGTATTTTGTATGGATTACTTTTCCAAAACAACTGAAAGCATCACAACAATTTCTAGTTTTTTGACTTCTCATTAGGATTGTGCATGCATTAATATGGTACGAAATTATGATGTGATAATTTTATTATTATTTAGTGTTATTGTTTGTTGTTGTTGTGACTATTATCAATGAACAATACATTTAATAATAATAATAATAATAAAATAAAGAGGAAAGTGGACAAGAGGAAAACAAAAGGAATAAAATAAAATATAAAAAATATGTAAATAAATTAATTTACACATTATTAGAATTTGGAGAAATATGGGGAAAATGTCTCACAATTACTTTGGCCAGTCACCAAATTTGGCTCAGAACTTTCTAGAACATTACTTCTGTCTCTGGGCAGTAAATTGTCAGGCCTGCCTGTCACTGGCTACTTTACACAGTGCCGCGACTGCCATTAAAGGCCTCTATGCATTTTTATATGACAGAACGCCCACACTCGCTCACTCTGATCCGCAACTTTTGGTGAGTACACAACAAAACGATTTTTTTCCCCCTTGTTGCTTGCATTTTTAAGGCGAAAATACAGCTTTGGTGTGTCAAAACTGAGTCATAAATTGGAACTAACTCCTACAGAATTCATAAGTGGGAAAAATAAATATTTTCCCTGTCTGTGCGGTAGCCCTTGTTAAATTATATTGTTTCATTGATTAGGTGGATTCGCATCGCAAATGCCAGTCAAATTCATCACTTTTGATGAAATGCTAATCATTATAATAATAATAATAATAATAATATTTTAAATAAAATAAAATATTAAAATTATGTAAATAAATTAATTTACACATTATTAGAATTTGGAGAAATATGGGGAAAATGTCTCACAATTACTTTGGCCAGTCACCAAATTTGGCTCAGAACTTTCTAGAACATTACTTCTGTCTCTGGGCAGTAAATTGTCAGGCCTGCCTGTCACTGGCTACTTTACACAGTGCCGCGACTGCCATTAAAGGCCTCTATGCATTTTTATATGACAGAACGCCCACACTCGCTCACTCTGATCCGCAACTTTTGGTGAGTACACAACAAAACGATTTTTCCCCTTTGTTGCTTGCATTTTTAAGGTGAAAATACAGCTTTGGTGCGTCAAAACTGAGTCATAAATTGGAACTAACTCCTACAGAATTCATAAGTGGAAAAAATAAATATTTTCCCTGTCTGTGCGGTAACCCTTGTTAAATATTATTGTTTCATTGATTAGGCGGATTTGCATCGCAAATTCCAGTCATTTTTGCATTGCATTTTTAAGGCGTAAATACAGTGATGATTCTAGGACGCGCAATTTGCGGGATCCCGCAAGTTTGACGGACTTGGCGCTAAATGAAGATTACAGTGCGCCAGCAACTACGCATTACATTATAATTTGACGCATTTGTAATCCTATGTTCTAGTGCGTGAGATTGATATGAAAACATTGTCTATAACAAACTTCCGTGCATTTATTCAAGAAATTTATAAACCTATTTATTCAAGAAAAAGATTGTTGTCAAAATGTCAGCAGCAAGAGACTTCTATATAGGCTATGCCTGTATATGACTGTGGCTGGATGCATGTTTCTGTAACCCCCTGTCACGCTTGAGTGCTGCTTTCCAGTTGGTAAAACCTTGCGAGGTAAAAACAGCATCCCTCTCACCGGCAGTAACATATTTCCTGCAGCCAAAGCAAAAGCATGCATCCCGCTGAACTGCGTACTCCAGCCATGGTCGTGTACGATACCAGGCTGGATTGAATGATTGCCATAAAGCACGAAATACACGCTCTGGGTAGCTAGCTAATATTGGCTGGGATGGAGCTTCGCCATTCAAGTCACTAACCGCGTGAGGTAGGGCTGAGGCAGCAGAGAGAGAGCGAACTGGATTGGGGCAGTGCTTGTGGAGGGCACTGGAGCCATAGTCATAGCTTCTGGTGTGCAAGCTATGGCATCGCCAGAGATGCCAAGTCTCACGCATTCGGTGTAGGTCTCACGCATTTTTTAGACTTATTCAACGTAGTCCACAATTATTCGATGAACGCTTATTAATGAGATTCTCATGCGGAATTAAAATCCTTGTGCATTGAAGTTTCAGTTTCACTTGCGTAAAGGTGGACCTCACCGCAAGTAACATGGAGAGCGACTCCGGACTTCTCGTGCTTCTCTTTACTCAGGGATTGGAAACAATGCATGTGTTTCATGATCGTTTAAATTGTTTAAATGAAATAAGACCATTTGAAACGTTTTTATGCAATTCCATTGCTTTCTATCCCTCAGTAAAGACAAGTCTGAGAATTCCCGAGTCATAATCGATTTCTGTGTCACTAGTGGGGAAATCCACCGTAATGCACGTGAAACTGATTAACTTAATGCACAATGACCTAAATTCCGCAAGTGAATTTTTTCAGTGCGCGTTGGTTGAATAATTGCTGACTACGGCACAGGAACGTGAATGCCACTAAGAGGCGACTTGGCATCTCTGCATTGCTTGAGGTTGAAGCAGCACAAGGCTTGCTAATAGGTTTTAAAAAACGATACATGGCTCAGAACTCGTTTGAATGAATAAAACGAAATGTTGGTAAAATTGTGAGTCTCTGCGCGCTGCTCTACATACACCTATGAGGAGAATGGCTTCACTGCCTGGTGAAGTATCCGTACTTACAACTTTAGCAATAGGACTTCGATTTGGAGGCGGGCTTAAAGCTATGCATCAAATCAGGCATTAGGAACTATTATTTTATGCACTATTTTGTCATTGACTTTATTATTGTTATGATTGGCAGAGACTGTGAAGGTTTTCTATTAAAACTTTAAACTCAAACTGTCATTGATGTAAAAACTGAATGTGTGTACATATAAATAAGTGATCCAGTCAAGGTACTGTTTAAAAACTTGATATAAATGGCATTTTACCAGGTATACCCAGCTGGCCCACTTTAGAAATTTTCTAGAATCATCACTGTAAATACAGCTTTGGTGTGTCAAAACTGAGTCATAAATTGGGTCTAATTCCTTCAGAATTCGTATGTGGGAAAGATAAATATTGTGGCGACTTCTGAAGTAAGCGGACGCGGAGTCAGGGATCTGCGGTTTTGAATTGCTCCTTCTGAGCTTCGTTTTATTGTATCAGCGTTCAACATCTTAAACAGCAGGCAAAGTACAGCTTATCCTTTTTTGAGGGTTCACATTTAGACTAACTCAAAGCTCTATAGCCCTCTACTTATATACCCGCTCGGGGTTTTCTGATAAGACAATTCTCTGGGGCCCGTGAGCCAATCACAGCAGCGCAGGCCAATTCATGCAAATTAGCAAGGAGCAGTTGACACCAACATTCAACTCATCCACCAAAGCGGCAGGAACGCCACAAAATTTTCCCTGTCTGTGCGGTAGCCTATGTTAAATTATATTGTTTCACTGATTAGGCGGATTTGTATCGCAAAATGCCAGTCAAATTCATCCCTTTTGATGAAATGCTGATCATCATCATAATATTTTTTTAAAAAATGCAATTCAAATAAACTTACTGATATTCATTTATCCCGTCTCACTGGCCAGCGAACTAGCATTGCCCAAAGTACATAGTAACCGGAGACATCTGACAACTTTGATTGGCCGAAAAACGATGTTCCTCATTGGATATCAGCCAATCAGCTTCTGGGCAGCACATGCATGCGTAAGGCTTATTGATGGCTAGAATGCTATGTGAGCTATCTACCTCGTCAAGCTATCTGACATCAACTATGTTAATGTAATCTTTGTCAATGATCATCATATTAAAGCGATATGATTGGGTTTTTCGCCCCAAATTTACTAATTGAGCTAGCTGTAATAACGTAAGGTATGAACTTATCTGAGGTCTCGTGGCAATTTCCTGCAACCAGACAGTTGTAAAACTTACCTAGCTAGGTAAGCCAGATGGCTGCATTTCAAACGGTGGAGTTCACCGTTTCAGTGAACCGGAGAGAGCATCGCCGGCACAACGAGCACAAAATTTTAAAAAACGTTCTGTTTGTGAGTCAGGAGCATTATGGGAGGTGTAGTTTTTTGTGTCGCCTGCAATAGCAGGAGACACATAGGGGTTGCTTTGGCGGCGTCGGCGTCGGTGGCGTCGGTGTCCGGGGATTGGTTTCCGTGCTCTATCTTCTGTTGTAGTTGACGGATTTTGATCAGGTTTGGGTTGGATGCTTTTTATATGGATACCTCGCTCGAGTTCGATTTCGGAATGGTTTCGACCATAACTAATTTGCATACTGCAATCTGATTGGTTGTTGGGTTTCCGTGCTCTCTTTTCTGTTCTAAGTGATGGATTTTGATCAGGTTTGGGTTGAATGCTCTCTATATGAATATATATCCAGAGCACCAAGTCTTGTTAATAAGTATCTCAGTTAATTAACTTCTAGCTCTAGAAGTATCAGGAAACATTCTTTAAATTTGAATTTTAAGTTGTTGACTAGGTCTTAAGATTTTGAGGAGATTATTGTGGTATTCACGGGTAGACATACCCATGAGGTATGATAATTATACATTATTTTATTGCAGGTCATCCACATCCACAAAATTTGTCGAGGTGCAAACAACTACAACAGTCACTTCACTGTACTACTTATTCAATAAATTTTTTTTCCTGTCACTTCCCTCATTGATCTGTCATTCTCTACAGACAGCTTTGCTGGCGACACATCCACTTCGCAGAATTCTAGTTTTTTTTACCACGAAGAGGATTCATTGTCATGTCAGAGAAAAATTAAAATGATTTAAATTATAGTTGACTACGGTCTGGAAAAATTACATTTGTTGTTACCATGAAATATGATGCAAAAGCTCAAAATAGATGGAGGCTTACAAACAATGTGAAGTGCTTCAATAATAATAATAATAATAATAATAATAATAATTATAATTATTATTAATTTATTTATTTTAAGTCTCTGGGTAAAATTAATGGGAACTTCTACTTCCGACACCGGTGTGACGTAGTAATTTCAGTACTGTATAGGTTGCAAACCACAATTAAAAAACCCATTAAGCCTTATTATAAGATTTTATTTCAGAAATAATATTTAAAACCTGTCAAATTCAATTATATTCTATTTTCAGATAGTCCCAAACAATACTCACAAAATATAAAAGCAAATAAATAAATAAATAAATAAAATAAAACGAGTAATGAGAATAGATTTCCAGTTACGAAGGGTTGACCAGGAGCTGCTGACACCTGGCGGATAGCTGCTCAACCAAAATCAAAACTGGGGTGCCTGTTCACTCAGGGTTGTCATCTGGCCAGGAACAGCTCCGTACGGCCTCTGATCCCCCAAGTTACAAGAAAACAATATTTTAACGACATAAAACAAAAACAAACGTTCACCTTGCACCAAATAGCACATTTGTGCAAGAAAAGCCCAGTTTTTTTATCATCAAATAGTATCTTCATGCTCAACTTCAACTATATATGGAAAGGCAGAGTGGCTTATAACCTATAGCAAGTTTACCTTGTACCTTGTAATATCAAAGTGTGATTGAATGGGAGAATCTTGTATGACTGGATTTAAATAGGAATGGATTTTCCTGCTGTTGTAAAGCAGAATCCTTTCATATCGCTGATCAGGAGTTAAACAACATCATATGCTACAGTAAGGTATAGATAAGACGGCTGCACTGCACGTTACAAGTAGTTACGGAAATTTTAGTGGGAAACAATATTTTGTACTAAGATTCTTCAGGGTAAAATAGAAGACATGACCTTTTGAAATAATTTCTTTGTTATGTGAAATGTTTTATTTCAGAGTGGAGTTGCATTTCTCTTGTAATATGTAATTTGTCAAGCGGAAAGAATAAAGTATTTTATCATTTAAAATCTGATTTACCGCTTTCTCATTTTTGCTAATCATTTTTCAGATTTGCTGAACAATTGCTAATCAATTGATATAATGATGAGCATAAAATGGTAATGTGCATCCTGTCAAATAACAAAAAAACTTCACTTTGACAAATATTAACCCTTTGCTGCATATTGTCCAATATTTTGGACACTTTTCCATGATATATTTTCCAGGTTCTGATGTGTGTTTTACTTAAAAATGCACAATGTCCAAAATACTGGACATTTGTAGTGCAGGTTGTGTTCAGCAGGTTGCTCTCTGGTCAGTCATATGAGTCAACAGAACAAATATGGCAGCCACCATGGCTAAAAGTTAAGTCATAAAAATTTACGTAATGTCCTGTGTTTTCCTGAATTTTCTTGGACTTTTTTGTGATGAAGTGATGCTCTATATGTTATAGCACAAAATAATTGACAACAGTTGATGAAAGAATGTTTATTTGTTGGACTGCACTTGTTTATATGGTTTGTCCAATATAATGGACTTCATGAGTAACAGGCAGATTTCTGAAGTCAGGTTTGTCCCAAAATAATGGATATTATGCATATTAGCTATCTAATTGAATCTCTTCTCACTCTTGGTATCTGATCCCGGTTCAGATACATACCTTATGCAGCAAAGGGTTAAGGCAGTAATTAGAGCTGTCATAAAATACCCTAAATAAATAACTGTTAACATAATAAAGTAACAGACCCATGAAACAATAAATGAAATGGGTTCTTGGCCTTTGTCAACAAAATTTCTAGTGAAGAGGAGCAGCACAACCAGAGATGGCGCCAAACATGTCTGCATGACAGGCAGGTCTGTGTGAGATCACACATTTTGACAATAGCTATGTGAAGTATTACAAAGGGACTGTGAGAAGTTAAGACCTTGTCATCGTAATTTTTGATTATCTCCATGTAAATTATTTTCATGATTAGGTTGTGTAAATATCCATTCCGAATCACAAAACCGAATCACATTGATTAAGTATAAAAATGATGACAAACATTTCCTCTAACTAGCGTCAGCAGGGTGGGAAGACGGATAGTGTTTTATCTGGAGTAATGTAATATGCTGTAGCACGCATGGAAGGATAATGCTGCTTTAACTACCTATGAAATAACATGTCTCAGGCTGAACTGTCAGTTTGTTCTTTAGGTGAAAGAAGCTGCTGATCAATGGTGAAAGAGGTTGTGTGTGTCTGTGAGATGGCGTTGAAAGTGACAAATCAGAGCTGTAAGAGCTCTCCAGTAGGCATCATAGCTAGCTAGCTGTACCTAAGCGATTCCTTTTAGACTCACTATCTAGCTAGCTAACATCTCTGAAATCTGCAAGCACACTTGGGTTGCAGTTGCACAACACTGCCGCGAAGCCTCAGATAAGTTCATGCACATTACAGCTAGCTCAGTTAAAAGAGTTGGAGCAAAAATCAAATCATATCGCTTTAATGTGATGATCATTTACAAAGATTTTCCTTAGTTACCGTTAGCTAGCATACTAGCTGCCGAGATGGCTACATCCAAAGGGCAACATAGCCTAATGTGCGATGGCACACAATACATAGCAGCCTAGCCATCATGACATTATCAGTAAGCCTCAGCGCATAAGCGCTACCCAGAAGCTGATTGGTTGGTATGCAAATGAGGAACATGCTTTTTCGATTCGCGCCCTAATGAGTGACGCCCTAGCGGAAGACCCGCCTTGATGAGACGCTAACAGATTGCATTTTAATTTTCATTGTGTCCCAAAAAGAGCGTGGTGACATGTATTTGAAAATGCAATGGAATAGGAGGCGCTGTTTTCCTTACTGCATTTGAATATTGTCCCATGTACTGCAAACTAAGTCTTTGAAAATGAAATGTCAAATGTCGTCATCATGATTATATCATTATTATTTCCAAGTGATTAGAAAACAGCATTTTCATTATCATGTTGACCCTAAAAGAGCGTGATGACATGTATATGTAAATGCAATAGACTGGGAGAGCTGTTTATCTTATTGCATTTGAATATTGTCCTCAGTAGAGCAAGTTAAGTCTTTGCAAATTAAATGTTGAATGCCGTTTTCAATATCATTTTCAAATAGTCAGAAAATAACATTTACATTTTCATGTTGACTCTAAAAGAGCGTGTTGACATGTAAATGCAATAGGCTGGGGGTGCTGTTTTGCTTATTGCATTTGAATATTGTCCACTGTATTGCAGAGCATGACTTTGAAAATGAAATGTCAAACAGCTTTTCATTATCATTTGAATAGTCATAGATTTTCCATATGTGTATGTGAAAATGAAAGTGATAATTGGATTAATGCATTTTCAATTTAATATCAAATAACTCATTCATAAGTGGAAAATTATAATGCAATAGTGGGATTACATTTTCATTTGAATATTGTCTACTATGGGCTTCCATAATAATGGTTTTACTAAGTGTCAAGAGAATGCATTGTGTTACTTACAGCAATTCTTACCTTTCTGGCATTTTTACACTTTTCTTTTGTAATCTTAAAATGCTCCTAATTAGCGTATGGCACACTTAAATGTAAAAGAAATCCACCAGGTTGAAATCTTCCAGTTGCCTACCGCTGTCACCGCTTGCGAGTCGCGCGCCTCTCTGGCAGAAAAAAAAAAAAAACAACGCACTTGACTGTAAACAAACAGGTGCTAAAATGCTATAATTACGATAATTAATGTTAATGGTAATTTGTCAGACTACAAAGGTAACTAAACATTACGAGGGCATTTTATTTCATACCACACATAGAATTGAATATTATGTAATTACTGTTGGTTAGTTTTCACTTAACGGTGCCTCTGAATCTGACTCCATTGACCCGTTTCACTCTCCTACGGAAAAAAATATAGCGTGCGACGCGAGGAAGTGAGCAGTGCGAGTGAAACGTGAGGATGCCAGAGGGACGACTCTCCTTTGGTGCCATGTCCATCCCCGGGGCCTCTGCAGCTGAGTTGCAGATTGAAGTTCTGAATGTTAGTCTGCCGCGGTCACCCAAAGCTGTTTGTATTTTGGCGCCCAGTAACAACTTGACTGCAAGCTGGACCATCAATGAGGCAGGGACAGACTTCGGCAAGCTCTTGACCTCTGTCTGCAGTTGCTGGGCCAATGTAAACTTATTTTTCTTTATTTTATTATTGTTGTTGTTATTTTTTAGAATATAATTGGTTTTATGAACTATTGTGTTAATTATAATGGCTGACTAGCAAATATTGTTTTTGATACACCACTTATTAATTAATTTTTCTTGAAGGTGTTTGCTTTGGACTTTCCTCCCCATTTGAACGTAGATTTGGCCCAGCAGGATTTTCTACATCAGGAGTTCCACCATGTGGCAGTACGTATGGGTATATTAAAAAAAAAACAAACCAAAAAAAACAAAAAACAGTAATTTAGCTTTTGGATGTAATATGTATTGCAATTTTCAAACGGCAAGCTCCAAATTTCAGTCCTAATGATTAATAATAGTGAGGTTTAATTCCAATAGACATTCTATGTACCTTCAAAGTCTTCTTTTGTTTCTCCAGTACTATGAAGCTCTTGCAGTAGCAAATGAGTTTGTTTTTGCGGTGACTTTAAACAGCATTTTTCACAGCTATGTCTCTACAGGCACACAGCTTGTTCACCATAATGACTGCAGTCGTACAGGCCTTCATCACCAGACCAGAGGCTCAATCAACATTTGGTTACCTCATTCAACAAGAAATAGTGACATACAACACAATATTTTCATAAAATTCTTAGCAATGATTCTGCCAAGGGTTTTTAATCAAGAGTAAGGTATATAAAAGTGTTTGAATATTCTCGTAAAATCATGATGGGCTTGATTTTTTCATTCAAGGTGTCAAGGACCTGTCTGTTGCTGACCACTTCCCTCTGCACCAACTTGACCTGTGGTGTAGAGACGGCGTGAGTAAAATATTTTGCTTTCAAATAGTATGTGGCAATAGTGTGACATTGCTTTTTTGTAGATGTTTTGTAGAAAATTCCTTTTAATAGCAGATACAAGTTTATGATTAAAATTAATTTTGTAAATAACGTGTCTGGCAGGTACACCTCAGTGATGGTGCTGGGATGGAGATCCTCGTGCAGTTGCTTTGGTCTGCAGCTTACCAGCAACTGGAGATGGTAACGCAGAAGGCCCAGGTGTCTCCCAGGTCACCGCCAGCCATCCATCGAGTCCAGCCAAAAGTGGTTGTGAAGGGAGAGGTGACCGCGCCACGTCCATCCAACCCTTTTGACTGGACAGTGATTGGACATTGCCTTAAGGTAATGAATTGTACCTTGTAACTGTGTGGTTGAAACTTTGTGAAAAGAATATTCCACTAATATCTTAGATTAGTTTTCATCAAACAATTGCCAATTTTTTAAATATATACTGGCATTTCACATTACAGATGACCCAGCCTCTAGAACCCCAGCAGCAGCAGGTTTGCCATTTACATTTATGTTGCGTTACACGCACGAGTATTGATATGTATTGAATGTATGTTTTTTACCACAGGTGGATGTGAGGGAGTGCTCCATCACGCTAAATCCTGGTTGAGCCCTTCAGTCCTGGAATTGATGGACAGAGCTGTTCCATCACATCTGTCCATCACTGTGGAATGCACAGCTCTTCCTGGCATTTGACTGCAAATTTTATCTTTTGATTGAGGCAACATTAAAAAGTGTCTTCTCTATCCTGGCATATTCAAATTAGTAAAAGAGAATACTATTCATAATGTCACTGAACAGATAAGCCAAATTTATTGTATGAGAAAAGTTATGTTTTTTTTTTTACTTCAGATCTCAATGATGGAACATGGGAAGAAAGGTGTTGCCTCCAAGAGGAGACACAGGTTGGTCAAAATTCCTAATTATTTGGGGGTACTTGACTTATTTGGAAGTGTTTACTGTGTTTTTTGTGTTTGTTGTATTTAGCACATAATGGTAACACAGTGGAAAAAACTATGGTACAATATCACCAATGTTGTTCATGGGTCATTCCATATAAAAACAACCACTTAAGAAAAAGGTTCCCACCTGACCCCCTCAGATTCTGCTAATTTTTCCCTGGAATATTTACAATATATTTAATGAATCCTTGCCAAATTTTACTTTCATCCTCTGAATATTTTTCGACTTGCAGGCCCTTAAAGTACATGGGGTTAGATCCCAATTTTGTGCCTCATTTTTCTGGGGCATATTCGAGCCATCATGACTTTGTATCTATTCAAAGTTTGCCTATACCTTTTTGTGCTCCAAGCCGTCGATTTGATGGAAGAGAATACAAATTTTACACATCAAGATTGTGAAAATAAGCCCATCTTTGATAATTATTTTAACATTGAAGGAATTGCAGCTAGAAGATGAGCCGGGTATCAAAATATAGGTAAAAATGAGATCTGTCAAAAGATCAAACCCATTTTGACCATCAACCTATCTCACAAGGTGATATGACCCTTGAAAGTTTTACATAAATGCATTTTTTCAATATTTCTTTGGTGAATTATCAGAAAACTCATGACCAATCCATGGGAGCAATGCTTGTTTTTATTATTATACATTACAGTGATTAAAGAGATGCAGTTATATTGTTGAGACATCCATATTTGCCATGATATTGGTGCTTAAAGTTGGTTACAGAACAAATCGCATTGAAGAAAATTCAGATTTTGGCCTAAGATTGTGGCACCTGAAAATGTGTAAGTGATCTGAATACAGTGCTTTTTTTACAGTGCTCAAATGTGTTTGAAAGCCCTGAAAATTTCAGGTGGCTACTTTTAACAGATACAAAGTTATGATGGCTTGACATTGCCCAGAAAAATTATGCAAATTGGATGCACCCACCCCCATGCACTTTGAGGGCCCGTAAGTAAAAAAATATTCAGAGGATGAAAGTAAAATTTGGTAAGGATTAATTAAATATATGGTAGATATTACAGCAAAAAAAATTAGCTGAATCTGAGGGTGTCAGGAGGGGGGTACTTGTTGAATTTTCAATGAATTACCCTCATATAATTTTTTTTAGGTGGAAGCTCCAGCAAGTGCTGTGGAGGAGTCTTTGAAGCCATTGCCTCGAAGTCCAAGGAGAGTGTGTGTGCCAAGCCAATGGAGTCCATCTTTGCAGAGCCTAGTAGCAAGGTAATTTTTACGCATACTATACACACCCAATATATCGATAAAGGTGGCCGTCCATAAAATATTTGAAGAGCACAGGGGGAAAACGATATTAGTCACATTGTTAGGGATATTGTTAACCCCTTTATGCAGACATAGACACCGGCAGATGAGGAGCTGCGCAAATGTTATAACTGCGTGATGTTAATACTGTCAGCTAGACGTCGGGTGGAGCAAAATTCAAATCGGATATTCAAGAGGATGCGGTGCCCTTAAACAATGTAGAAAATGAACATGCCAAGTCCCATCATTGTTTCCCAGTAAGCGTATGAATTATGCTTTTCAACCATGCCTAATCTTCAAACATCTTACATACTTGACAATAGTATCCGTCCTGTGGTTGATAAAAATGATCTCTAAAAAAAGAAATGAAGTCCTTTACCTTTGAGGCAATGACCTTGAGGCAAAAAAAGCCCAAAGGTATGCCAATTTAGATGCGAAAAAATCTGCTTTCTGAAGCAACAAGTCAACACAGTATTACTACTATATAATTCAAATATCCTTTAATGCCATCGGATATGAAATAAACACATTATCCTACCACTGTTTTACAGGCAGATGCATCCCTTGCAGCATTCCCTGATTAGTCCTCACAACTAACAGTCTCCCCCAGAACTACTGAGTGGCAGCAGATACTGAGCTGCGTAAATGCACAGCTGTTGCTCACGGCCACTTCATTCTCTCTCGATAATTATCTGATAATTCACGTGTTTTATCCAATTGAGAACAGCCAGACCTTTCTGAAGATAATTAAAAAATACTAACTGGGCCACCAAGAAGGCACGTAAACCCCATGCGTAACGGAAAGTTTCATCGCTAGGCTCATTCTCAACTTTGCACATTTACACACATTTGAATAAGCGCGCGGACACGCGCAAACTAAGAAACTAAGGAAAAAGCGGTATGGCCATCTCAGAAATACTGACATGGTGAGTGAGTCTGAAGCGGACAGAACTTGATTTTTTTCAGAGCCTAACAAAGTTGACTCTATCATCATGGGGAAGTGTAGCTCTTTGAGATGCAAGTGTCATGGTTCTTAGTATTTTTCATTTAGCTGGCTCTGCATTGTTTCCCGTGATCCACTGCGATTTTGGCGTGACTTTATAATAGTAAAAAAAAAGCATTATATTACTCCATGAATATTCCATGTGGAGGGTTTGGAGAGCTTTCATAGGACTATTTATGTGCATCCTTGCTAATACTGAAGGACTTGTGCTAATTCCTTCTTGAAAATCAGTAATATTTGTGGGTTAAAACTGTTAACTTGTGGCAAGAATATGATTATTATTTTATGATCTGACTGTGCTCAATTTGCTGAGCCGCAGAGAGAGCTGCTTGGAGATCTTGGGGAGCCACTTTCAAAGCCATTCGGGGAGCCACTCGGATAGCTGTTTTGTTTGGCTCATAGACTGTTGGTGATTTTGAACATACACTCAAATGTTTCACACTTGTGGTCAAGGTGTTCATGATCTCAGAAATGTATTGTTTTTACTATCAGCCATTTTTCGATTCTGAGCATTATTTTTTACAATTTCAACGCTCAATTTTCATGAAGATTTTTTGTGTTTGCGGCCCTTATTCTGTCCTAAAATTATGAAAATAAACTGAAATACAATTGAATTCTAAATGCTACATGTGTGTTGTTTCATTAAAGTCATTTTCTACCTCTCTGTGAAGCTCAAATCTTGAATTATAAAGACTCACACACGGTCACATATAAATAGCCAGATTTGGCCTCTACGCAAAGGGGTTAACTACCAATGAAAATTAAAAATGGCGAGGGTAAATAACAGATGGTCTAATAAAATTTTGTTTAGCAAATTTTTTAAAAAAGGGAAAAAAATAAAATAAAAAAATCCATTCAGCTCAGATGTGACCTAGATTGTTTTTCCTGTGCCCTTCAATTACAGTCTGGCCCATAAATATTTGGACACTGACGTAATTTTCAGCATTTCGGCTCTGTTCACCACCACAATGGACATGAAATGAAACAATCAAGATGTGCTTTAAGTGCAGACTTTCACCTTTAATTAGAGGGTATTTACATTCAAATCAGGTGAACTGTGTAGGAATTAAAACACATTTTATATGCGCCCTCAACCTTATTAAGGGACCAAAAGTAATTGGACAAACTAACATAATCATAAATCAAATTGTCGCTTTTAATATTTGGTTGCAAATTCTTTGCAGTCAACGACAGCCTGAAGTCTCAAACCAATAGACATCACCAGATGCTGGAAAGCTGAAAGTCTGCACTTAAAGCACATTTTGATTGTTGTCCCCCGGCGCAACGGTAGCGAGCGGAGCGGGGGACATAATATTCAGCTCCGTCCGTCCATCCGTCCGTCACGTCCTGTTTGTTGTTAAACGCGATATCTCAAGAACGGTTTGACCAATTTCATTCATCTTTGGCTTCAATGTGTATTAGGGATATTTTTTCAAAATGTTAACAGAAAACATGCTACCGAATCGCAGTCAATTTTTTGTTTTTTGAAAAAAGAGTGAGTCAAATAAAATCAAATGAAATAAAAAAAAATCAGTACCTAATCGCACGTACACCTGGACATGTTTCCATGAGTATTAGACACAGACTGAGAAACTGCTTTCTACCGTAGGCCCTAATGACAGAGATGTTTATGGCAACGGCGTTCTTTATATAGCCACTGAATAAGCTTACGACGCACTCTGCATCTTTGATGTCACAGTGACTTCTCTGCGGAATCTCAGAAAATTAGAATCACTCATCCATCGGGCATGTTTACTCTTTTCTCTTCTTCTGCTCAGGTGACCCTGTTTGATCTTTGACACCTCCGCTGTTCCATTTATTACACGTCACAGCAGATGGCCTGTTTGGTCACAATACAAGCCCGATGGCTAAGCGGGGGGAGCAGGGACATTTTTTCACAACGTTAACAGAAAGCATGCTACCGAATCGCGGTCAATTTAAAAAAAAACAAAAAACAAAAAATGAATGAGTCAATTAAAATCAAATGAAATTTAAAAAAAATCACTACCAAATCGCACGTACACCTGAACATGTTTCCATGAGAATTAGACACAGACTGAGAATCTGCTTTCTACCGTAGGCCCCCTTGGCAGAGGTGTTTATGGCAGCGGTGCTCTTTTTATAGCCACAGAATAAGCTTACGATGCACTCTGCATCTTTGACGTCACAGTGACTTCTCAGCAGAATCTCAGAAAATTAGAATCTCTCATCCATCGGGCATGTTTGCCCTTTTCTCTCCTTCTGCTCAAGTTACCCTGTTTGATCTTTGACGCCTCCGCTGTTCCATTGAATACACGTCACAGCGGATGGCCTGTTTGGTCATAATACACGCCCGATGGCTAAGCGGGGAGAGCTGGGACATTTTTTCACAACGTTAACAGAAAACATGCTACCGAATCGCGGTCAATTTTTTTTTTTTTAAAGAGTGAGTCAAATTAAATCAAATGAAATTTAAAAAAAAAACCAGTACCTAATCGCACGTACACCTGGACATGTTTCCATGAGTATGAGACACGGACTGAGAAACTGCTTTCTACCGCAGGCCCCAATGGCAGAGATGTTTATGGCAACGGCGTTCTTTATATAGCCACTGAATAAGCTTACGACGCACTCTGCATCTTTGACGTCACAGTGACTTCTCAGCGGTATCTTTCTCGGTCGCTCTCATTATCTACATAACATGTGAGAGCGTAGATTCTGCTCCGATTTCACTTTTATTCATTTATCGACCCCACCAAACACGGGCACCGGGTGAAATTGGATTTCCAATACGATGTGGAGAAAAAAAAAAAAAACAGACTACATAAAGCCTCCTATCTCCTACAAAGTTGGCTTTAACATCTGGTCATGGCTAAACAAAACCTATAGTGCTTTAAGCAATTTGTATGCGTATGACTTAATTTGTCAAAATCTTCCATTCCTGTGGCTCTGTTGCCTGTGAAAACCGTCCACAGCGTGCCGAACTATGCATTTTCCATCCTCTCTAAAAACTTTAGTTTTACTGACATTTTTAGATAAATATTTAAGTTTTGAAAAATATCAGTTTACCTGATTTTGATCATTTTGGCCACTTGCATTCACTTATAAATACCATATTGTTCAACCGGGAAATCCCCTTTGAAAAAGTGGGGTCGTCTTATTTTTCGTGTACTAGGCTTCTGACAAAATCAGTCATCCCTTGTGTGCATTTTATATTCTATAGTCAATATACGTTCCCAACTACAGATGGCGCCAAACAACAGCCTGCCTTGTTATATAATGGTTTTTCTATCAATTTTTTTAATCAGTATTTTCAAAGAAATTTTTGTGATTATTATTATTCTTTAGTGATTAAAACAAGATTTTGCCATCAAAACCCTCATTTTTCCAAAATTATGTCTTGAGAAAGTAGGGTCGTCTCATATCCAGGATCGTCTTGTATTCGGAACAATACGGTATGTCCTTATTTGAAAAGGGCCCTAGAGCACAGTGCCAAACTGGTCCATAAATGGAATGAGGATCTGCAGGTCTTCAATCCAACCAAGCAGAAGCACACCTGATAAACTAATGTAATCAACTGATCTCAGCCTGCACATTCGATCAGCTGTATCAGGTGTGTTTCTGCTATGAAAACCTGCAGACCCTCAACCCTTTTACAGACCAGTTTGACACCCCTGCCCTAGAGCAAGCTTATTTTTTTTTTTTTTTTGATTAATCGCTTCTGAACAGGGGTGTTTACTATGCTTACTCTGAGTTTTGTCATGATCAGAAGTGGGTGCCCATATATTACCATGGCGAAATGCATCAAGAATAGAGAACGCACAGTTTAGTTTATTCCCTCCGTCATTGGATCTCCTGCATCTGCGGTTCTTCCGCCTCAGCTCATTACCTCCGCAAAGGACGTTATCTTTTCACCCGTGTTCGTCTGTTTGTCTGTATGTTAACAGGATTACTCAAAAAGTTGAGAAGGGATTGGCGGGAAATTTGGTAGGATAACAGATGGGAGTACTAGGATAAGCTGATTCAACTTTGGAAGTGATCCGGAACACGTCCAGGATTCCATATCCGGAAGCAGTTGAAATACGCCTGAAATTAATGATTATCCCTTATGTCATGAACAGATTTTCATAAAATTTCAGCACCGAATAGATTCTACCCTAAAGGAGGAACTAATCCAGTTGTTGTTGATCTGGATGATACTCCCCTGGATCCAGAACCAATAATACTGACATATGGGCATGGCGGAGGTATGCGCTCTACCAAGTGCCCTTGTAGTTTTCAAAATGAGCAGCTGCTCAGACGGAATTAGGACTATTTCTAGTGTTCAACAAGGCATGGAAGTTAATAAGTCTGTTCTGAGCCTAGTGGCCCACAAGGCCCGTGCTTAACCCTGGTTTCGGTGACATGAAGCAACTAGGAGTATTGCTACTCCCCCTGGATGGGATGCTAGTCCAACTCGGGTTCTCCCTCAGCTCTTAGTCAGGAATCCCTGACAATTTTGCTGGTACCCATTTGTACACCTGGATAGAGTGAGGCAGTGTGGAAGTGAAGTGTTTTGCCTAAGAACACATTGCACAGGCCATGGCAAGGACTTGAACACAGAATCTTTCCATCCCAAGTCAAGCCCATTTCACCACTGCTATACCGCGTCTCCCTTCAACATGGCATGGATGACGTGGAAATATGACTGCATCCTCTTAATTGATAAAAATGCACAACTCAGTGTAATACTTTTAAGCTGTGAGATGTTTCCACAGTGACATCATTTCAAAGCACTTTTAGAATTCGAAGGACAAAAGAGTGTTTTGCTAAGATTCTTCATTTTTGTGGCTTCCTATATTGCAGAATGATGATAATAAGAAGAGCAAGGGAATCTTTCCCTAAATTTATACATCAGTTGTGGGGTTTGCGCTTCATTGTGGGAGAAAGCAAGAGGAACTAACAGCACCCGGCATCCCCAGGTGGTCACCCATTCAAGTACTAATCAGACCCTACACAGCTTAACTGCCAAGATCAGACATTTTTTGGACGGTGTGACTGTAGGCCAGATGTGAACCAACTAATCCAAGTTATATAGTTACAAAATATATGTGACTGATCTAAGACCAAAAATGCCTGAGGGAGCTTGGATTTCAGATTGCTTCCTGTCTGCTGCTTGTCTGCCGTCCTGCCTGGCAAGCTATTTACACCTTTGCTGTTTCTGAGGCGGCCCCACAAAGGGCAACAACAACTCACAGCGATAGCTTTTTACATATGATTGTCTTGCTTCACAAGGTATTCGCACCTTTGCTGGATCGAAGGAAGCTCCATACAAAACAACAACAAATGAGGAAAACAACATTTCAAATATCTTTTTTTCTCAGATAGCAAAGTCAAGACAAGGTTGATCTAAGAATGTTTCTACATAGCATTAATGACTAAGTCAAGCATTTCCGAGTCTGACACCACACCCTTCCACAAGTCGCCATTGTGGTGGAAATGGTCAATAAAATGGGGATTCCTCCGCATCTCAGAATGTGTATACTTCTCTGTAGTCTCTTTCCAGCAGATCATGGGAATTCCAAGAGGGAGAAGCTTCGAGATCATCTTGCAGATGAACAGTGGGTGGAATTAGCCAAACTTGACGTCTGCATTTTAATTGGATCTTTGATGGGACTTCACTGTCCATTCACTGAAAAAAAATGGGGAAGACTTGTGAACAAATGAAAACAGCCAATCCTCAATCCAACAGGTAATGATTCGTTATGAATGACAACAATGAGTCCCAAACGGACTGTATAGTGGTATAGTTATACGGCTACATTGCTTTATAAATTACTGCGGAGGGAAACAATTTGACTGAACCCTTAATCAACGTAAACAATCAATAGGTTCCTCATTGGTGAAACTGTCAACACATGGTTGCAAAAACCAACAATTTATTTGACAAACGATAAATTTAAACCTGTTTCATATTGTGTTCATTTTATTAAGTTCAGGCAAATTACTTTGAAAGAATTCAAAACACCTGGGTTCGCTAACCTAATATGGAGCTTGCTGATTTTTTCAGAGTCTAATTTGATATGTTTAGAAATGTTTTTACCTGAAAATCCTCACAATATGGAACAAGAGCCATCAGGAGATGACATATCCCCCCGGCCCCACGTCATCAAACCCCAATGCCAGTGAAGTTGGGACGTTGTATAAAACGTGAATACAAACAGAATGCAATGATTTGCGAATCTCATAAACCCACATTTTATTCACAATAGAACATGGACAACATATCCGACGTTGAAAGTGAAACATGACATTTCACTATTTCATGAAAAATATTAGCTCATTTTGAATTTGATGGCATCTCAAAAAAGTTGGGACAGGGGCAACAAAAGGCTGCAAAAGTAAAAGGTACTCAAAAAAACAGCTGAAGCATTTTACAACGAAGTAGGTTAATTGGCACAGCTCAGTAACATGACTGGGTATAAAAAGAGCATTTTAGAGAGGCAGAGTCTCTCAGAGGTAAAGATGTACGGATGCTCACCAATCTGTGAAAAACTGAGTCTAAAAATTGTGGAACAATTTCAGAGAAATGTTCCTCAATGTAAAATTGCCAAGATTTTGAAAATCCCACCATCTACAGTACATAATATCATCAAAAGATTCAGAGTATCTGGAGAA
The DNA here is from genome assembly GCA_029692085.1 of Gymnothorax javanicus. Lineage (NCBI taxonomy): Eukaryota > Metazoa > Chordata > Actinopteri > Anguilliformes > Muraenidae > Gymnothorax > Gymnothorax javanicus. The sequence continues at coordinate 87,504,431 of CM056195.1, forward strand.
ATCTCTCTGCGCACGGGACAAGGCCGAAGGTCAATATTGGATGCTCGTGATCTCTGGGCCCTCAGACGGCACTGCATTAAAAGCAGGCAAAATTCTGCGCTGGAATTCACTGCAAAGGTTCAGGAACACTTCCAGAAATCATGGCCTGTGAACATAGTTTGCTGTGCAATCCACAAATGCAAGTTAAATCTGTATCATGCAAAGGAGAGGCCATATGTGAACACGATCCAGAAATGCCGTCGTCTTCTCTGGGCCAAAGCTCATTTAAAATGGACTGAGGCAAAATGGAAAACTATTCTGTGGTCAGATGAATCAAAATTTGAAATTATTTTTGGAAAACACGGACGCTGTGTCGTGCAGGTGAGGAGGAGAGGGACCATCCAGCTTGTTATCAGTGCAAGGTTCAAAAGCTTGCACCTCTGATGTTATGGGGTTGCATTAGTGCCTAAGGAAAGGGCTGCTTCCACATTTGGATAGGCATTATCAATGCTGAAAAGTATATAAAGGTTTTCCAACAATGTCATTTTCAGGGAAGGCCTTGCATACTTCAGCTAGACAATGCTAACGCACAAACTGTATCGATCACAACAGCATGGCTTCGCTGTAGAAGAGCTCGGGTGCTGAAATGGTCGGCCTACAGTCCAGACCATTCACCAATAGAACACATTTGGCGCATCATAAAACGAAAAATCTGGCTAAGAAGACCCAGGACGGTTGAACAGCTAGAATCCTATATCTGACAAGAATGGGACAACATCCCTCTTCCAAAATTCCAGCAATTGGTCTCCCTACTTCCCAGATGTTTACAGACTGTTGTTAACAGCAGAACGGCCGGCAATGCAGTACCTCCTAGAACGGCCGTGAGGTCATTTTGACCTCCCACCGCTGCGGGCTTTATGATTGCAAATTAGAAGTCTGTTACTACAACAGTGAATTATTTTAAAATAGCATGTAAAAATCAATGAAAAAACATCTTATTTTATTAATTTTTACACATTAAGCTTTATTATATTTTAATATAACAATGTAAATTCATTTTTGTGGTGTCTAATGAGTATATCATTGAACAATGGGAAAAAAAAAAATTTAATGGAGCTGTCAAACAGATAAAAAAAGACCATTGCACATTAACATTGAACATTAAAATAACAATACACCTCGCCTCTCATTAAAAATGAACATGAACACAAAGCACACGAGAGAGAGCCATGGTCAAAATGTTTGGGAACCACAACCTGTTTATACTGATTAAATAGTATAGAAGTTAGAGCTTTAGAGCTTGGCTCTGTTGGCTATTGTGGCTAATTTGAAATGTTTCATAGCCTTTGGACTCGAAATTATGCTGTGAAACCTGAGCATTATGAGGTGAATAAATATCAAGTTTAGGTGACCTCCCTGGCATCAGAGGCTTGGTTTGCCCAGCAGCTGTGATCCTTTTAGGGATGGCTTATGATGACATTCAGGTTCAAAATCGTAGTCGGATTCACAAGACCAAGACACATCACTGAGCCCTGATATTTCTTCTCCAACTGACTCACCAGAACTCATGTCCTGAAGCTTTGCCAAAGCCTGACTTACATTCATCCATTTCCTCTGCTCCATTTCTATTTCTGGTATCCTACCCGACTAACTAAATAAACTAAATCACTAGAAGGACAGATCTGTGACAATGACAATTTCTACCTGTAAAATGGGAGAACAAACTGATTCTGACGTCATGACAGCAACTGGTTTATATACGTGCCTGCACACTATTCAAAAAGTAACAAAATGCCTTGCTAGGCAACCAAGATGCAGTTGACTGCCTTGCATAGCTGTCAGTGTATGAATGTGTAGAATAAATGGGCATATGTGAGGTATTAGCCTACTGTCAAGTGCTTTGAGCTGTCTATCTGACTAGCTATATAGTCGGCCTGGCTTGACTATAAAAGGCATCCCTTTTATAGCCAATCATGTTGCACACCTGATGCAAGTTAACTTAATTACTTGCTAAATGTTCTTTCAGCTGATTCTCTTATATATTAAATGCTTTTTCAGCCCTTTTCTGCATGTGTCCCAACTTTTTTGAGACCTGTTGCAACCAGAAAATTTGATACCTCCGCTGTTCCATTTAAGACACGTCACAGCGGAAGGCCTGTTTGGTCACAATACACGCCCGACGGCTAAGCAGGGAGGGCAGGCACTTTTTTAAAAACGTTAACAGAAAGCATGCTACCGAATCGCGGTCAATTTTTTGTTTAAAAAACGAGTGAGTCAATTAAAATCAAATGAAATTTAAAAAAGAAATCACTACCAAATCGCACGTACACCTGGACATGTTTCCATGAGTATTAGACACAGACTGAGAATCTGCTTTCTACCGTAGGCCCCCTTGGCATAGGTGTTTATAGCAACGGTGCTCTTGATATAGCCACAGAATAAGCTTACGATGCACTCTGTATCTTTGACGTCACAGAGACTTCTCGGCGGAATCTCATAAAATTAGAATCTCTCATGCATCGGGCATGTTTACTCTTTTCTCTCCTCCTTCTCAAGTGACTGTGTTTGATCTTTGACGCCTCCGCCGTTCCATGCAGGACACGTCACAGCGGATGGCCTGTTTGGTCACAATACACACTCGACAGCTAAACGGGGAGAGCAGGGACATTATTTCACAACGTTAACAGAAAGCATGCTACCGAATCGCGGACGATATTTTGTTTTTTTTTTTTTTTAAAAAGAGCGAGTCAATTAATATCAAATGAAATTTAAAAAAAATCACTACCAAATCGCAAGGACACCTGGACATGTTTCCATGAGCATTAGACACGGACTGAGAATCTGCTTTCTACCGTAGGCCCCCTTGGCAGAGGGGTTTATGGCAACGGTGCTCTTTATATAGTCACAGAATAAGCTTACGATGCACTCTGCATCATTGACCTCACAGAGACTTCTCAGCGGAATCTCCTAAAATAAGAATCTCTCATCCATTGGGCATGTTTGCTCTTTTCTCTCCTCCTGCTCAAGTGACTGTGTTTGATCTTTCACGCCTCCGCCGTTCCATGTAAGACACGTCTCAGTGGATGCCCTGTTTGGTCGCAATACACACTCGACAGCTAAGCGGGGAGAGCAGGGACATTATTTCACAACGTTAACAGAAAGCATGCTACCGAATCGCGGTCAATATTTTGTTTTTTTTTAAAAAGAGCGAGTCAATTAAAATCAAATGAAAAAAAAAAAAAATCACTACCAAATCGCACGTACACCTGGACATGTTTCCATGAGCATTAGACACGGACTGAGAATCTGCTTTCTACCCCAGGCCCCCTTGGCAGAGGTGTTTATGGCAACGGTGATCTTTATATAGCCACAGAATAAGCTTACGATGCACTCTGCATCTTTGACGTCACAGTGACTTCTCAGCAGAATTAGCTGGCAGGCCAGATGTGAACCAACTAATCCAAGTTATATAGTTACAAAATATAAGTGACTGATCTAAGACCAAAAATGCCCGAGGGAGCTTGGATTTCAGATTGCTTCCTGTCTGCTGCTTGTCTGCCGTCCTGCCTGGCAAGCTGTTCACACCTTTGCTGTTTCTGAGGCGGCCTCACAAAGGGCAACAACAACTCACAGCGATAGCTTTTCACATATGATTGTCTTGCTTCACAAGGTATTCGCACCTTTGCTGGATCGAAGGAAGCTCCATACAAAACAACGACAAATTACGAAAACAACATTTCAAATATCTTTTTTCTCAGACAGCAAAGTCAAGACAAGGTTGATCTAAGAATGTTTCTACATAGCATTAATGATTAAGTCAAGCATTGCCGAGTCTGACACCACACCCTTCCACAAGTCACCATTGTGGTGGAAATGGTCAACAGTATGGGGATTCCTCCGCATCTCAGAACGTGTATACTTCTCTGCAGTCTCTTTCCAGCAGAGCTTAGGAATTCCAACAGGGAGAAGCTTCGAGATCATCTTGCAGATGAACAGTGGGTAGAATTAGCCAAACTTGACGCCTGCATTTTAATTGGATCTTTGATGTGACTTCACTGTCCATTCACTGAAAAAAATGGGGAAGACGTATGAACAAATGGAAACAGCCAATCCGCAATCTGACAGGTAACGATTCGTTACGAATGACAACAATGAGTCCCAAACGCACTGTATTGTGGTTCAGTGATAAGGCCACATGCTTTTTAAATTACTGCAGAGGGAAACAATTTGACTGAACCCTTAATCAACGTAAACAATCAATAGGTTCCTCATTGGTGAAACTGTCAGCACATGGTTGCAAAGACCAACAATTTATTTGGCAAGCAATACATTGAAACCTGTTTCATATTGGGTTCATTTTATTAAGTTCAGGCAAATTACTTTGAAAGAATTCAAAACACCTGCGGTTCGATAACCTAATACGGAGCTTAGTGATTTTTTAAGAGGCTAATTTGATCTGTTTAGAAATGTTTTTACCTGAAACTCCTCACAATATGGAAAAAGAGCCATCAGGAGATGACATATCCCCGCGGCCCCACGTCATCAAACCCCAATGCCAATGAAGTGGGGACGTTGTGTAAAACGTGAATACATACAGAATGCAATGATTTGCGAATCTCATAAACCCACATTTTATTCACAATAGAACATGGAGATCATATCCGATGTTTAAAGTGAGACATGACATTTCACCATTTCATGAAAAATATTAGCTCATTTTGAATTTGATGGCAGCAACACATCTCAAAAAAGTTGGGACGGGGCAACAAAAGGATGCAAAAGTAAAAGGTACTTATAAAAAAACAGCTGTAGCATTTAACAACAAAGTTGGTTAATTGGCACAGGTCAGTAACATGACTGGGTATAAAAAGAGCATTTTAGAGAGGCAGAGTCTCTCAGAGGTAAAGATGTATGGAGGCTCACCAATCTGTGAAAAACTGAGTCTAAAAATTGTGGAACAATTTCAGAGAAATGTTCCTCAATGTAAAATTGCCAAGATTTTGAATATCCCACCATCTACAGTACATAATATCATCAAAAGATTCAGAGAATCTGGAGAAATCTCTCTGCGCAAGGGACTGGCCAATGGTCAATATTAGACGCTCATGATCTTTGGGCCCTCAGACGGCAATGCATTAAAAGAAGGCATAATTCTGCGCTGGAATTTACTGCAAAGGTTCAGAAACACATCATGTTGCACACCTGATGCCATTTAACTTAATTACTTGCTCAATGCTCTTTCAGCGGATTCTTCACCTAATAAATGCTTTATCAGCCCTATTGTGCCTGTGTCCCAACTTTTTTGACACCTGTTGCAGCCAGAAAATTTGAAACCACCGCTGTTCCATTGAAGACACGTGACAGCGGAAGGCCTGTTTGGTCACAATACACGCCCGACGGCCAAGCGGGGAGAGCAGGGACATTTTTTCAAAACGTTATCAGAAAGCACGCTACAGAATCACGGTCAATTATTAGTTTTAAAAAAAAAGAGTGAGTCAATTAAAATCAAATTAAATAAAAAAAAATCACTAAAAAAATCGCACGTACACCTGGACATGTTTCCATGAGTATTAGACACGGACTGAGAATCTGCTTTCTACCGTAGGCCCCCTTGGCAGAGGTGTTTATGGCAACGGTGCTGTTTATATAGCCACAGAATAAGCTTACGATGCACTCTGCATCTTTGACGTCACAGTGACTTCTCAGCAGAATTACAGAAAATTTGAATTTCTCATGCATCGGACATGTTTACTCTTTTCTTTCCTCCAGTACAAGTGACTGCGTTTGATCTTTGACGCCTCCGCCGTTCCATGTAAGACACGTCAGCAGATGGCCTGTTTGGTCACAATACACACTTGACAGCTAAGCGGGGAGAGCAGGGACATTATTTCACAACGTTAACGGAAAGCATGCTAGCGACCTCACAGTGGCTTCTCAGCGGTATCTTTCTCGGCCGCTCTCATTACCTACATAACATGTGAGAGCGCAGATTCTGCTGCGATTTCACTTTGATTCATTTATTGTCCCGCAAAACACGGGCACCGGGTGAAATTGGATTTCCTATACGATGTGGAGAAAAAACTAGACTACGTAAAGCCTTCTTTCTCCTGCAAAGTTTGCTTTAACATCCGGTCATGGCTGAACAAAACCTGTAGTGCTTTAAGCAATTTGTATGCGTATGACTTTATTTGTCAAAATGTTTAGTTCCTGTCGCGCTGTTGCCTGTGAAAACCGTGCGCACTGTGCCGAAATATGCATTTTCCATCCTCTCTTAAAACCTTTAGTTTTACTGACATTTTTGGATAAATATTTAAGTTTTGAAAATTGTCAGTTTACCTGATTTTGATCATTTTGGCACTAGCTTTCACTTACAAATTCCGTATTGTTCTCCCGGGAAATCCCCTTTGAAAAAGTGGAGTCTTCTTATTTTTGTGGACTAGGCTTCTAACAGTCAAAATCAGTCATCCTGTGTGTGCATTTTATGGTCTATAGTCAGTATACGTTCACAACAATAGATGGCGCCAAACAACAGCCTGCCTTGTTTTATATTGGTTTTTATATCAATGTGTTTTATCAGTATTTTCAAAGAAATTTTCGTGATTATTATTATTCTTTAATGATTAAAACAAGATTTTGTCATCAAAACCCTCATTTTTCCAAAAATATGTCTTGAGAAAGGGGGGTCGTCTGATATCCAGGATCGTCTTATATTCGGAAACATACGGTATGTCCTTGTTTGAAGAAGTGCCCTATAGCACAGTGACAAAGTGGTCCATAAATGGAATGAGGATCTGCAGGTCTTCAATCCAACCAAGCAGAAGCACACCTGATAAACTAATGTCATCATTAATGTCATAGATTCTACCCTAAAGGAGGAACTCATCACAGTTGTTGTTGGTCTGGATGATACTCCCCTGGATCCAGAACCAATAATACTGACATATGGGCATTGCGGAGGTATGTGCTCTACCAAGTGCCCTTCTAGCTTTCAAAATGAGCAGCTGCTCAGACGGCATTAGGACTATTTCTTGTGTTCAACAAGGCACGGAAGTAAATAAGTCTGTTCTGAGCCTAGTGGCCCACCAGGCCCGTGCTTAACCCTGGTTTCTGTGACATGAAGCAACTAGGAGTATTGCTACTCCCCCTGGATGGGATGCTAGTCCAACTCGGGTTCTCCCTCAGCTCTTAGTCAGGTTTCCCTGACAATTTTGCTGGTACCCATTTGTACACCTGGATAGAGTGAGGCAGTGTGGAAGTGAAGTGTTTTGCCTAAGAACACATTGCACAGGCCATGGCAAGGACTTGAACACAGAATCTTTCCATCCCAAGTCAAGCCCATTTCACCACTGCGCTACCGCGTCTCCCTTCAACATGGCATGGATGACGTGGAAATATGACTGCATCCTCTTAATTGATAAAAATGCACAACTCAGTGTAATACTTTTAAGCTGTGAGATGTTTCCACAGTGACATCATTTCAAAGCACTTTAAGAATTCGAAGGACAAAAGAGTGTTTTGCTAAGATTCTTCATTTTTGTTGCTTCCTATATTGCAGAATGATGATAATAAGAAGAGCAAGGGAATCTTTCCCTAAATTTATACATCAGTTGTGGGGTTTGCGCTTCATTGTGGGAGAAAGCAAGAGGAACTAACAGCACCCGGCATCCCCAGGTGGTCACCCATTCAAGTACTAATCAGACCCTACACAGCTTAGCTGCCAAGATCAGACATTTTTTGGACGGTGTGACTGTAGGCCAGATGTGAACCAACTAATCCAAGTTATATAGTTACAAAATATAAGTGACTGATCTAAGACCAAAAATGCCTGAGGGAGCTTGGATTTCAGATTGCTTCCTGTCTGCTGCTTGTCTGCCGTCCTGCCTGGCAAGCTATTTACACCTTTGCTGTTTCTGAGGCGGCCTCACAAAGGGCAACAACAACTCACAGCGATAGCTTTTCACATATGATTGTCTTGCTTCACAAGGTATTCGCACCTTTGCTGGATCGAAGGAAGCTCCATACAAAACAACGACAAATTACGAAAACAACATTTCAAATATCTTTTTTTTTCTCAGACAGCAAAGTCAAGACAAGGTTGATCTAAGAATGTTTCTACATAGCATTAATGATTAAGTCAAGCATTGCCGAGTCTGACAGCACACCCTTCCACAAGTCGCCATTGTGGTGGAAATGGTCAATAATATGGGGATTCCTCCACATCTCAGAACGTGTATACTTCTCTGGAGTCTCTTTCCAGCAGAGCTTAGGAATTCCAACAGGGAGAAGCTTCGAGATCATCTTGCAGATGAACAGTGGGTAGAATTAGCCAAACTTGACGTCTGCATTTTAATTGGATCTTTGATGTGACTTCACTGTCCATTCACTGAAAAAAATGGGGAAGACTTATGAGAAATGGAAACAGCCAATCCGCAATCCAACAGGTAACGATTCCATATGAATGACAACAATGAGTCCCAAACGCACTGTATACAGTGCCTGACAAAAGTCTTGTCGCATAAGGACATAGTAACTAAAAATGGCATATAACTTTATTTCTAACCAATCAATTGTTACACTAACTGGTCCATTTTAATGTCAAGGGCTTTCACATTAATAATTTGGCGCAAAATGAAACCGTCAAAAATTGTTCTGATGTTCACAGCTTGGCTAAGCCCATAACATCTGTTTTTGTTAGGAAAAAAAGTCTTGTCATCTCTTCAGATGATGCAACAATTCGCAGATTAGAGTTTAACCTATGACAAATACTGTAATTAACACATTCCCAGATGTGTATAGAAATAACCCCAGCACACCAGACTTTCATATGAGGTGCGACTAGACCTCTGACAACATACCAAAGATTCAACCACAGACCAAAGTGCTGATCATCAAGAGCCTGAAGACTGAGTCTGCTGCTGAGGTGGCAGACATCTTTAATGTATCCAAATGTTAAGTGTGGGGGATGAGAAAAAGATTTGAAGAAACTGGTGACGTTCATGGCAAGCCAGGTCAGACAGACCCCGGTATGACAACGGTTTGAAAGGACCGTTTGTTGCTTCAACTGTACAAGGCTAGCCCTTCTTCAACTACAGCGAAGCTACATGAGGAAATGTCACCAAAGACCCCGGTATCTACAAGAAGAGTTTGTCAAATTCTCTCTCAAAGTGGTTTTCATAGCCAAATTAGTACACAGAAGTCTGCATTAAACAGAAAACAAAAAATCTGCATTGCATTTGCCAAGGCCCACAGCTCGCAGAAAGGATTGATACTAGAAAAGTGGCTGAAAGTTTATTTTTCTGGTGAATCATCCATTGAACTGCATGCCAGTCGCCGTACAAGACCTGTTGGAACCCTCATGGACCCAAGATTCTCCCAGAAAACAATCATGTTTGGTGGAGGAAAAATCATGGTTTGCTGTTACATCCAGCATGGGGGTGTGAGAAAGATCTGCAGAGTGGATGGCAACATCAACAGCCTGAAATATCAAGAAGTTCTTGCTGCCCTACTTATACTGCTGCTCCTTCTCATTCTTCTGCCTCCATGTCACAGTTCCTGAAAGCGAAGAAAGTGAAGGTACTCCAGGATTGGCCAACCCAGTCACCTGACATGAACATTATTGAGCATTTCAGGGGTAAGATGAAGGAGGAGGCTTGGAAGATGAAACCATAGAATCTTGATGAACTCTGGGAGTCCTGCAAGATTGCTTTCTATGCCATTCCAGATGATTTCATCATCAAGTTATCTCAGTCATTGCCAAGACGTATGGATGCAGTCCTCCAAGCTCATAGGAGTCATACGCAATATTAATTCTTTTTTTTTCCAAGGCACCATGGCTTTATGTTCTGATATTATAGTGGCATATTTGTGTATTCAAAATAAAGTGTATGTATAATTTCCACATTTTTTTTCAATGGGACAAGACTTTTGTCCAAGCAAAATCTGACCTTTCTGTACAAATTAAATTATAAAACTCAATCAATGACACAAAACTCTATTTTGGTATATTTCGCATAATCTAGAGGGCTTTGCCTTTCATATAAGCCATTTTTGATTCCAATTGATCACCTACAAGTCAGGTTATTATTTGTTGTTCCTACAACTTGGATAAGTGACAAGACTTTTGTCAGGCACTGTAGTGGTATAGTTAGAAGGCCACATTGCTTTATAAATTGCTGCAGAGGGAAACAATTTGACTGAAACCTTAATCAAAGTAAACAATCAATAGGTTCCTCATTGGTGAAACTGTCAACACATGGTTGCAAAAACCAACAATTTATTTGATAAACAATAAATTTAAACCTATTTCATATTGTGTTCATTTTATTAAGTTCAGGCAAATTACTTTGAAAGAATTCAAAACACCTGGGTTCGGTCACCTAATATGGAGCTTCGTGATTTTTTTAGAGTCTAATTTGATATGTTTAGAAATCTTTTTACCTGAAAATTCTCACAATATGGAACAAGAGCCATCAGGAGATGACATATCCCCCCAGCCCCACGTCATCAAAACCCAGTGCCAATGAAGTTGGGACGTTCTGTAAAACGTGAATATAAACAGAATGCAATGATTTGCGAATCTCATAAACCCACATTTTATTCACAATAGAACATGGACAACATATCTGATGTTGAAAGTGAGACAGAACATTTCACCATTTCATGAAAAATATTAGCTCATTTTGAATTTGATGGCAGCAACACATCTCAAAAAAGTTGGGACGGGGCAACAAAAGGCTGCATAAGTCAAAGGTGCTCATAAAAAACAGCTGTAGCATTTAACAACAAAGTAGGTTAATTGGCACAGCTCAGTAACATGACTGGGTATAAAAAGAGCATTTTAGAGCGGCAGAGTCTCTCACAGGTAAAGATGTATGGAGGCTCACCAATCTGTGAAAAACTGAGTCTAAATATTGTGCAAGAATTTCAGAGAAATGTTCCTCAATTTAAAATTACCAAGATTTTGAATATCCCACCATCTACAGTACATAATATCATCAAAAGATTCAGAGCATCTGGAGAAATCTCTCTGCGCAAGGGACAAGGCCGAAGGTCAATATTGGATGCTCGTGATCTTTGGGCCCTCAGACGGCACTGCATTAAAAGCAGGCATAATTCTGCACTGGAATTCACTGCAAAGGTTCAGGAACACTTCCAGAAATCATCGCCTGTGAACACAGTTTGCTACGCAATCCACAAATGCAAGTTAAATCTATATCATGCAAAGGAGAGGCCATATGTGAACATGATCCAGAAATGCCGTCGTCTTCTCTGGGCCAAAACTCATTTAAAATGGACTGAGGCAAAATGGAAAACTATTCTGTGGTCAGATGAATCAAAATTTGAAATTCTTTTTGTAAAACTCGGACGCTGCGTCCTGCAGGAAAAGAGAGGGACCGTCCAGCTTGTTATCATTGCTCAGTTCAAAAGCTTGCACCACTGATGTTATGGGGTTGCATTAGTGCCTAAGGCAAGGGCAGCTTCCACATTTGGATAGATATTATCAACGCTGAAAAGTATAGAGGTTTTCCAACGACGTCACTTTCAGGGAAGGCCTTGCATACTTCAGCAAGACAATGCTAACGCACATACTGAATCCATCATAACAGCATGGCTTCGCTGTAGAAGAGTTCGGGTGCTGAAATGGTCGGCCGACAGTCCATACCATTCACCAATAGAACACATTTGGCGTATCATAAAATGAAAAATCTGGCTAAGAAGACCCAGGACGGTTGAACAGCTAGAATCCTATATCTGACAAGAATGGGACGACATCCCTCTTCCAAAACTCCAGCAATTGGTCTCCCTACTTCCCAGACGTTTACAGACTGTTGTTAACAGTAGAACGGCCGACAATGCAGTACCTCCTAGAATGGCCGTGAGGTCATTTTGACCTCCCACCGCTGCGGGCTTTATGATTGCAAATTAGAAGTCTGTTACAAGAACAGTTGTTAATTATTTTAAAATAGCATGGAAAATCAATGAAAAAACATCTTATTTTATTCATTTTTACACATTAGGCTTTAACATATTTTATTAATATAACAATGTAAATTCATTTCTGTGGTGTCTAATGAGTATATCATTGAACAATGGAAAAAAAATACTATTTAATGAAGCTGTCAAACAGATAAAAAAGACCATTGCACATTAACATTGAACATTAAAATAACAATACACCTCTCCTCTCATTAAAAATGAACATGAACACAGAGCACATGAGATCCATGGTCAAAATGTTTGGGATCCAATGTTTATATTGATTAAATAGTATAAAATGCTTTTTGGCTTTGTTGGCTATTGTGGCTAAAAATGTTTCAACCTTTGTGTTGTTTATTTATGGTTTTGATTAAATAGTTATTCATGTTTTTATTTTCCAAGGTCTAGAGCGTGTTTTAGAGCTCTGGTTGGGTATTTCCCCCCTTCCTTCTGTGCTTGCTGATTCAGGGCTATTGGCAATTAACTGTTTTTTAGTACTAAATTTAAATGTAACATTGTTTAGTATTCAGTGCAGTATTTTTTGTAGAAATGTAATTCTTAGACAGGCACATTACTAATACTACTAATTTAGGTAGGGAGTTTATTGTCATGATTCCTGCTTTAGCCTTTGGATTTATGCTGTGAAACCTCAGCATTATGGCTGGAGGTGAATAAATATCAAGTTCTTGTTTTTATTCCTGATTATTCTTTTGTGACCTCCCTGGCATCATCTTTTGTTACTTAGGCTTGGTTTGCCCAGCAGCTGTGATCCCTTTAACTTTGGGGTGGCTTATGATGACATTCAGGTTCAAAATTGTGATCCCTTTAAGGGGTCGGACATTCACTAGACCTAGACCAAGGCACATCACTGAGCCCTGATATTTCTTCTCCATCTGACTCACCAGAACTCATGTCCTGAAGCTTTGCCAAAGCCTGGCTTACATTCATCCATTTCTTCTGCTCCATTTCTTTTACTGGTATCCTATCCGACTAAATAAATTAACTACATCACTGGAAGAACAGATCTGTGACAATCACAATTTCTACCTGCAAAATGTGAGAACAAACAGATTCTGACGTCATGACATCAACTGGTTTATTTACGCGCCTTCGCACTATTCAAAAAGTAACAAAATGTCTTGTTAGGCAACCAAGATGCAGTTGACTGCCTTGCATAGCTGTCAGTGTATGAATGTGTTGAATAAATGGGCATATGTGAGGTATTAGCCTACTGTCATGTGCTTTGAGCTGTCTATCTGACTAGCTATATAGTCAGCCTGGCTTGACTATAAAAGACATCCCTTTTATAGCTAATCATGTTGCACACCTGATCCCAGTTAAATTAATTACTTGCTAAATGTTCTTTCAGCTGATTCTCTTATATATTAGATGCTATTTCAGCCCTTTTCTGCATGTGTCCCAACTTTCTTGAGACCTGTTGCAGCCAGAAAATTTGAAACCTCCGCTGTTCCATTTAAGACACGTCACAGCGGAAGGCCTGTTTGGTCACAATACACGCCCGACGGCTAAGTGGGGAGGGCAGGCACATTTTTTCAAAACGTTAACAGAAAGCATGCTACCGAATCGCGGTCAATTTTTTGTTTAAAAAAACGAATGAGTCAATTAAAATCAAATGAAATTTAAAAAAAATCACAACCAAATCGCACGTACACCTGGACATGTTTCCATGAGTATTAGACACAGACTGAGAATCTGCTTTCTACCGTAGGCCCCCTTGGCAGAGGTGTTTATGGCAACGGTGCTGTTTATATAGCCACAGAATAAGCTTACGATGCACTCTGCATCTTTGACCTCACAGTGACTTCTCAGCGGAATCTCAGAATATTAGAATCTCTCATCCATCGGCCATGTTTACTCTTATCTCTCCTTCTGCTCAAGTGACCCTGTTTGATCTTTGACGCCTCCGCTGTTCAATTTAATACACGTCACAGCGGATGGCCTGTTTGGTCACAATACACGCCCGACGGCTAAGCGGGGAGAGCAGGGACATTTTTTCACAACGTTAACAAAAAGCATGTTACCGAAATGCGGTCAATTTTTTGTTTAAAAAAAAGAGTGAGTCAATTAAAATCAAATGAAATAATATTAAAAAAAAATCACTACCAAATCGCACGTATACCTGGACATGTTTTCATGAGAATTAGACACAGACTGAGAATCTGCTTTCTACCGTAGGCCCCCCAGGCAGAGGTGTTCATGGCAACGGTGCTCTTTTCATAGCCACAGAATAAGCTTACGATGCACTCTGCATCTTTGACGTCACAATGACTTCTCAGCGGAATCTCAGAAAATTAGAATCTCTCATCCATCGGACATGTTTGCTCCTTTCTCTCCTTCTGCTCAAGTTACCCTGTTTGATTTTTGATGCCTTCGCTGTTCCATTGAATACAGGTCAAGCGGATGGCCTGTTTGGTCACAACACACACTAAGTGGGGAGAGCAGGGACATTTCTTCACAACGTTAACAGAAAACATGCTACCGAATCGCAGTCGATTTTTTTTTTTTTTTTTTTAAAAGAGTGAGTCAAATAAAATCGAATGACATAAAAAAAAAATCAGTACCTAAACGCACGTACACCTGGACATGTTTCCATGAGTATTAGACACGGACTGAGAAACTGCTTTCTACCGCAGGCCCCAATGGCAGAGATGTTTATGGCAACGGCGTTCTTTATATAGCCACTGAATAAGCTTACGACGCACTCTGCATCTTTGACGTCACAGTGACTTCTCAGCGGTATCTTTCTCGGTCGCTCTCATTATCTACATAACATGAGAGAGCGTAGATTCTACTCCGATTTCACTTTTATTCATTTATCGACCCCACCAAACACGGGCACCAGGTGAAATTGGATTTCCTATATGATGTGGCGAAAAAAAACGAGACTACGTAAAGCCTCCTATCTCCTCCAAAGTTGGCTTTAACATCTGGTCATGGCGAAACAAAACCTGTAGTGCTTTAAGCAATTTGTATGCGAATGACTTTATTTGTCAAAATCTTCCGTTCCTATCGCTCTGTTGCCTGTGAAAACCTTGCACACTCTGCCGAAATATGCATTTTCCATCCTCTCTAAAAACTTCAGTTTTACTGACATTTTTGGATAAATATTTAAGTTTTGAAAAATATCAGTTTACCTGATTTTGATCATTTTGGCCACTTGCTTTCACTTATAAATACCGTATTGTTCAACCGGGAAATCCCCTTTGAAAAAGTGGGGTGGTCTTATTTTTCATGTACTAGGCTTCTGACAAAATCAGTCATCCCGTGTGTGCATTTTATAGTCTATAGTCAATATACGTTCCCAACTATGGATGGCGCCAAACAACAGCCTGCCTTGTTTTATAATGGTTTTTCTATCAATTTGTTTTGTAATGTGGGAAAAAAAAACGAGCCACTAGATGGCAGTATTGACTTTTTTTTTTTTTTGTTAAGCCCAATCTAAAGCTAGGTTTGGGCATGTCCCGGGCATGCCTCAGAGGGGGCTGGAAAAGAGCATATAAGGAGAAAAATCTAGAGAGTGTAGTAGTTGGAGAAATTGCAAGGAGAA
Source organism: Gymnothorax javanicus (assembly GCA_029692085.1). Lineage (NCBI taxonomy): Eukaryota > Metazoa > Chordata > Actinopteri > Anguilliformes > Muraenidae > Gymnothorax > Gymnothorax javanicus. Next base: position 87,519,954 of record CM056195.1, read on the forward strand.
ATTGTGGAAGGATACATTTGACCAGACCTGTCACTCTTTTCAAGACCTGTGAAGCTTTTTGTGGATTTTTGCCTGTGTTGGAGCATTTTCCTGTCCCAGGACATCGCAACATAGCAGCCCATCTCAATTACCAAGGGACTGTAACTATTTTTTTATTATTATTTCAATCTTGGTCAGTAGGGTAGAGTGTAGATTAGTTCTGTTTGTTTAATTAAATCTGTTGAAGTTGAAGAATTTTGTCTGTCATCCCTTGCTGTAATTGACGCCGTAACAAATTGAGGCCATAACAAATTGGGGGCTCGGGTCCGGGATAGACCATTGTGCGAGTCATTTATTGAAAATCTAAAATTTCAAATAGTGAAATTGTTTTTTTGAATTTTCCTAGATATATATTGGCAGATCAACAGCAATGGATGATTTCTTGGCATCACCAACCGTAGAGGTTTTGAAGTCTTTTAAAAAGACAGAACTGCTAGAAATATGCAGACAGTTAGAGCTGACAGATGTAAAACCAGCCATGTGAAAAGCAAGACTGGCTAGAGAGATTGTTGAATATTACATTGATGAAAATGTGTTTGCACCAGGAGATCTGGAACAGTTTCCGGTGGAAAATCCAAATGTAGAATTGGAACTTAAATTAAAAATGCTAGAGATTAAAAGGGAAGAAAAAGAAAAACAACAAGAGTTTGAGAGAGAGAAAGAGAAAAAAGAAAGGGAGGAAAAAGAAAAACAAAGAGAATTTGAGAGAGAGAAAGAGGAAAGAGCAGAAAGAGAGAGACAGAGACAGAGAGATTTCGATTTAGAAAAATTAGATAGAGAAGAAAGGCTCCAAATGGAGCTACAAAAAATCAAAATGCAAGCTGAAAACAAATTTCGGGCTAGCCAGGAGGTAAAGCTGGTGCCTCCATTCTCAGAGAAGGAGGTTGATAAGTATTTCCAGTGCTTCGAGAAGGTAGCTAAGAGTTGTCAGTGGCCAAAGGAACACTAGCCTCTGATGTTGCAAACTGTCCTCAAGGACAGCTCAACAAGCCTATTCGGCTTTGTCTGCAGATGATTCCTCTGATTATGAGGTTGTCAAAAAGGTTATTTTGACAGCTTATGAGTTGGTTCCAGAGGCTTACCGACAGAAATTCAGAGGTCTGAAGAAATCTGACAAACAGACTTATGTTGAATTTGCTAACAAGAAGAAGGTTTGCTTTGAGCGCTGGTGTACTTCTATGGAGGTCAAGGATGATTTCAACTCACTAAAAGAGATGGTGTTAGTTGAAGAATTCAAGAACTGTGTCAAGGATGATATTAAGACCTACCTTAATGAGAAGCAAGCACTGAATTTGCAATCAGCTGCCAAATTTGCAGATGAATATGTTCTCACACATAAGTCCAAATTTCAGTCTAGCAGTAACAATAGATGGTCCCAATTTCAGAAGAAAGGTAACGGTGATACCCAAGATTCCTCACCCAAAGACAAAGACAAATCTGGTGATGGTGCTCAGAAATCCAGTAAAAGGTCTGAACAAAGTGTGAAAGCTGACAGTGGCAAAAGTGGTCTAGTTTGCAATTATTGCAAGAAATCTGGTCATGTTACAACTAACTGTTGGTTCCTTAAAGCTAAGAAAGAACAAGAAAAGAATACCAAACCCAATGCCTTTGTGAAGACAAGGTTAGAAACCCCTGTAGTAGATGACCGATCTGCTAAATTGCCTGCTCCTTGTGAGGCTAAGAAGCCTGATACTGCTGACTTTGTGAGGGAGGAATTTCTTCCATTTGTGTCAGAGGGATTAGTGGCTCTGAATGAGCATTCTCCTCCTGTCCCCATATATATCCTAAGGGATACCGGAGCTTCTCAGTCACTTTTGTTGATGGACTCCTTGGAGTTACGTGATGAGACCGCTTCTGGGGATTTCATACTTGTACAAGGTATTGAAGGGAGGACTGTATCTGTACCCCTGCGCTCTGTATTCTTGAAGTCAGATTTAGTTACAGGACAGGTAAAGGTGGGACTTATGTCAAGTCTACCTATCAAGGGTGTTTCTCTGTTGCTAGGCAATGACCTGGCTGGGGGCAATGTAGTCCCCCCTGTTCATCTTACTTCACAGCCGAGCACTGAAGATGGCGAAGAAGACCCATCTCTGTATCCTTCCTGTGCAGTGACTCGTGCTATGGCCAAGAAGGCTCAAGAAGGAGATGATGTGGTGCCGTCCAGCACCTTGAATAGTCATGACTCAGGTGGTTCGCCTCATGACTCTGTTCAGCCTACTATGGTTTCTCCGTTTGAGGACTTATCAGACACTTTTATCAGTTCTCTATTCAGCCAGCCAGATGGGTCTGGTGATTCTGATGTGTCTGGAGACTTGTCTCTGTCCAGAAAGCGGTTGATTCAGGAGCAAACTAATGATCCTGAAATTTGTGTACTAAAGAAGAGAGCCCTTCCTAATGAAGAAATAGACACAGTTCCAGTTGGGTATTATCTCAAGGATGGAGTGTTGATGCGGAAGTGGCGCCCTCCTGATATCCCTGCTAATGCAGATTGGGCAGTGGTCAAGCAAATTGTTGTTCCGAAGGTCTACAGGAATGAGATCTTAACAATGGCTCATAGTTTGCCTTTAGGAGGTCATCTTGGTGTTAACAAGACTGTTGACAAGATCATGAAACACTTCTTCTGGCCTGGACTTCGGAAAGATGTTTCCAACTTTTGCAAAATTGTCACACTTGTCAGGTAGTTGGAAAACACCAGTTAGACCCACTTGTAGCTCCATTGCAGCCTATCCCAGCATTTGGGGAGCCCTTCTCCAAGGTCATTGTTGATTGTGTTGGTCCATTACCCAAGACTAGATCTGGAAATCAGTACTTGTTGACAATCATGTGTGCATCTACCAGATTCCCTGAAGCCATCCCTCTACGCAACATCAAGGCAACTGCAATTTTTCGAAGGCTTTGATAAAGTTCTTCACGTTGTTTGGCCTTCCCAGGAAATTCAGTCAGATCAAGGTAGCAATTTCACTTCCGGATTGTTTCAGCAGGTTGTGTATGAACTAGGTGCGAAGCAGATTCTTTCCAGTGCCTATCATCCAGAGAGTCAGGGTGCCTTAGAGCGGTTTCATTCCATTCTCAAGACAATGATGAGGACTTATTGTTATGACCATGAGAAAGACTGGGATGAAGGTGTTCATTTGCTGTTGTTTGCAGCCAGAGAAGCAGTGCAGGAGTCTACTGGATTCAGTCCATTTGAGCTAGTGTTTGGCCATGAAGTGAGAGGACCTTTGCTATTGTTGAGTGAACAATGGCAAGAGAAAGAGCCGCATATCAGTCTGTTAGACTATGTTAGCAAGTTCAAGGAAAGACTGCATGCAGCTTGTGACCTAGCCAAAGAGAACTTGAAATCAAGTCAGGGAAAAATGAAAACCTGGTATGATCATAAGGCTAGAAGCCGTGAGTTTAAACCAGGAGACAAGGTCCTTGTGTTGTTTCCCTTGCAGTCCAATCCATTGCAGGCTAGATTTCATGGTCCTTATGAAATTCTGACAAAACTCAATGATCTCAATTACATTGTGAAGACTCCAGATAGGAGAAAGCCAAAACAGTTGTGTCACATTAACATGCTGAAGCCTTATCATGATAGGAATGCTAGGGTTGCAGCTGTCACTTCAGATCCTCCTATGGCCGAGACTTATGAAGATGAGGGGGAGTTTCAAGATGATGAACCTAGAATTAAAGCTGAAGTTCTTTCATGTTAATTGTCAAATTCTGAAGTGTTGCAAAATCTTGATGTAAAACTCCAGCACTTAGAACCCTCACAGAAAGATCAGTTTGAGAGGTTGATCAAGAAATATAAAGATCTATTTCCTGATGTTCCAAAGAGAGTTTCTATAGCCTCTCATGATGTCGATGTTGGTGATGCCAAACCAATAAAACAGCATCCGTGCGGATGAATCCTGAAAAGAGAAAGATTGCTGAGAAAGAGGTTGAGTTCATGTTAGAACATGATATTATCAGACCCTCTAACTCAGATTGGAGTTCACCCTGTGTTCTAGTTCCAAAACCTGATGGAAGTACTAGATTCTGTACAGATTATCGCAAAGTCAATGCTGTAACTAGAACTGATGTGTTTCCAATACCTAGGATTGATGATTGTATCGATAGAGTAGGGCAAGCAAAGTTTCTGACTAAGATTGATTTATTGAAGGGTTATTGGTGTGTGCCTTTAACTGAGAAGGCCAAGAGCATCTCTGCTTTTGCCACACCATCTGGGTTATACCAGTATGAAGTCCTACCCTTTGGCATGAAAAATGCCCCAGCCACGTTCCAAAGGATGATACAGTCTACAATCACCGGATTGCCACACACTGGTGCGTACATCGATGACCTGATCACATGGAGTGACTCCTGGGAAGAACATCTGAAAGATGTAGAGACGTTGTTCCAGCGCTTGACCCAGGCTAACCTGACTGTTAACCTGAACAAGAGTGACTTTGGTTGTGCTACTGTCACGTATCTTGGCTACGTCATAGGCCAGGGTAAGGTGGCACCCATAAATGCTAAAGTCCAAGCCGTCGTGGACTTTCCAGTTCCTGACAACAAAAAAGCTTTGCGCCACTTCCTTGGAATGATCGGGTACTACTGCAAGTTCTGCAAGAACTTTGCTGAGATTGCTCTCAGTCTCACCAACCAACTGAAGAAAGGCGTAAAGTTCACTTGGGATGAAGCATGCCAAAGAGCCTTCGATCGCCTGAAGTCTCTGCTATGTCACTTCCCAGTGCTCAAATCTCCTGACTTCAACAAACCGTTCTCCATGGCGGTTGATGCTAGCGACCAAGCTTGTGGATCTGTGCTCCTACAGAGAAGTGACTCTGATGACATTGAGCATCCCGTGGCATACTTCTCCAGGAAGTTCAATCGCCACCAAAAGAACTATTCCACAATTGAGAAGGAGCTGTTGGCTCTGGTTCTATTCTTACAACACTTTAAGGTTTATGTTTGTACAGGGCAAAAGCCAATGATTGTATATACTGACCACAATCTGTTAATGTTTTTGAGCAAGATGAAAAACAAGAATCGGAGATTGTTGAATTGGAGTTTGATTTTACAGGAGTTTGACTTGGAAATTAAGCATGTAAAGGGTACTGACAATGTAATTGCTGATTGCTTATCCCGTGTTTGAGTATGTGTATATATATCACGTGTTTATTAGCATATTGTATTATATGTATATATACACACAAGTGTCTACTTAACCATTTTTGTATTGAAAAGAAAAATTTTGCCTTTTTGAGTCAAAATTTTTCCCTTTTGGAATGGAGGTGTAATGTGGGAAAAAAAGCCACTAGATGGTAGTATTGACATTTTTTTTTTTTGTTAAGCCCAATCTAAAGCTAGGTTTGGGCATGTCCCGGGCATGCCTCAGAGGGGGCTGGAAAAGAGTATATAAGGAGAAAAATCGAGAGAGTGTAGTAGTTGGAGAAATTGCAAGGAGAAATTGTGGAAGGATACATTTGACCAGACCTGTCACTCTTTTCAAGACCTGTGAAGCTTTTTGTGGATTTTTGCCTGTGTTGGAGCATTTTCCTGTCCCAGGACATCGCAACATAGCAGCCCATCTCAATTACCAAGGGACTGTAACTAGTTTTTTATTATTATTTCAATCTTGGTCAGTAGGGTAGAGTGTAGATTAGTTCTAAGTTTTGTTTAATTAAATCTGTTGAAGTTGAAGAATTTGGTCTGTCATCCCTTGCTGTAATTGACGCCATAACAAGTTGGGGCCATAACAGTTTTATCAGTATTTTCAAAAAGAAATTTTTGTGATTATTATCATTCCTTAGTGATTAAAACAAGATTTTGTCATCAAAACCCTCATTTTTCCAAAATTATGTCTTGAGAAAGGAGGGTCGTCTCATATCCAGGATCGTCTTATATTCGGAACAATACGGTATGTCCTTATTTGAAAAAGTGCCCTAGAGCACAGTGCCAAACTGCTCCATAAATGGAATGAGGACCTGCTGGTCTTCAATCCAACCAAGCAGAAGCACACCTGATAAACTAATGTAATCAACTGATCTCAGCCTGCACATTCGATCAGCTGTATCAGGTGTGTTTCTGCTATGAAAACCTGCAGACCCTCAACCCTTTTACAGACCAGTGTGACACCGCTGCCCTAGAGCAAGCTGATCTTTTTTTTTTTTTTTTTTAGATTAATCGCTTCTGAACAGGGGTGTTTACTATGCTTACTCTGAGTTTTGTCATGATCAAAAGTGGATGCCCATATATTACCATGGCGAAATGCATCAAGAATAGAGAACGCACAGTTTAGTTTATTCCCTCCGTCATTGGATCTCCTGCATCTCCGGTTCTTCCGCCTCAGCTCATTACCTCCGCAAAGGAAGTTATCTTTTCACCCGTGTTCGTCTGTTTGTCTGTCTGTTAACAGGATTACTCAAAAAGTTGAGAAGGGATTGGCGGGAAATTTGGTAGGATAGTAGGCGGTAGTACTAGGATGAGTTGATTCAACTTTGGAAGTGAACCAGAACACGTCCTAGATTCCATATCTGGAAGAAGTTGAAATACGCCTGAAAATAATGATTATCCCTTATGTCATGAACAGATTTTCATAAAATTTCAGCACCGAATGGATTCTACCCTAAAGGAGGAACTAATCACAGTTGTTGTTGGTCTGGATGATACTCCCCTGGATCCAGAACCAATAATACTGACATATGGGCATGGCGGAGGTATGCGCTCTACCAAGTGCCCTTCTAGTTTTCAAAATGAGCAGCTGCTCAGATGGAATTTGGACTATTTCTTGTGTTCAACAAGGCATGGAAGTTAGTAAGTCTGTTCTGAGCCTAGTGGCCCACCAGGCCCGTGCTTAACCCTGCTTTCTGTGACATGAAGGAACTAGGAGTATTGCTACTCCTCCTGGATGGGATGCTAGTCCAACTCAGGTTCTCCCCCACCTCTTAGTCAGACATCCCTGACAATTTTGCTGGTACCTATTTGTACACCTGGGTAGAGTGAGGCAGTGTGGAAGTGAAGTGTTTTGCCTAAGAACACATTGCACAGGTCAAGTGAAGTACATGAACACAGAGCCTTTCCATCCCAAGTCAAGCCCATTTCACCACTGCGCTACCGCGTCTCCCTTCAACATGGCATGGATGACGTGGAAGTATGACTGCATCCTCTTCATTGATAAAAATGCACAACTCAGTGTAATACTTTTAAGCTGTGAGGTGTTTCCACAGTGACAGCATTTCAAAGTACTTTAAGAATTCGGAGGACAAAAGAGTGTTTTGCTAAGATTTTTCATTTTTGTTGCTTCCTATCCTGCAGAATGATGATAATAACAACAGCAAGGGAATCTGTCCCTAAATTGAGACATCAGTTGTGGGGTTTGCGCTTCATTGTGGGAGAAAACAAGAAGAACTAAAAGCACGCGGCATCCCCAGGTGGTCACCCATGCAAGTACTAACCAGACCCTACACAGCTTAGCTGCCAAGATCAGACATTTTTTGGACAGTGTGACTGTAAGCCAGATGTGAACCAACTAATTCAAGTTAAATAGTGACAATATATAAGTGACTGAGCTAAGACCAAAAACGCCCGAGGGAGCTTGGATTTCAGATTGCTTCCTGTCTGCTGCTTGTCTGCCGTCCTGCCTGTCAAGCTATTCACACCTTTGCTGTTTCTGAGGCGGCCCCACAAAGGGCAACAACAACTCACAGCGATAGCTTTTCACATATTATTGTCTTGCTTCACAAGGTATTCGCACCTTTGCTGGATCGAAGGAAGCTCCATACAAAACAACTACAAATTACGAAAACAACATTTCAAATATCTTTTTCTCTTAGATAGCAAAGTCAAGACAAGGTTGATCTAAGAATGTTTCTACACAGCATTAATGATTAAGTCAAGCATTGCCGAGTCTGACACCAAAACCTTCCACAAGTCACCATTGTGGTGGAAATGGTCAATAATATGGGGATTCCTCCGCATCTCAGAATGTGTATACTTCTCTGTAGTCTCTTTCCAGCAGAGCAAAGGAATTCCAAGAGGGAGAAGCTTCGAGATCATCTTGCAGATGAACAGTGGGTAGAATTAGCCAAACTTAACGTCTGCATTTTAATTGGATCTTTGATGTGACTTCACTGTCCATTCACTGAAAAAAAATGGGGAAGACTTATGAACAAATGGAAACAGCCAATCCGCAATCTGACAGGTAACGATTCCTTATGAATGACAACAATGAGTCCCAAACGGACTGTATAGTGGTATAGTTATAAGGCCACACTGCTTTATTAATTACTGCAGAGGGAAACAATTTGACTGAACCCTTAATCAACGTAAACAATCAATAGGTTCCTCATTGGTGAAACTGTCAACACATGGTTGCAAAAACCAACAATTTATTTGACAAACAATAAATTTAAACCTGTTTCATATTGTGCTCATTTTATTAAGTTCAGGCAAATTACTTTGAAAGAATTCAAAACACCTGGGTTCGGTAACCTAATATGGAGCTTGCTGATTTTTTCAGGGTCTAATTTGATATGTTTAGAAATGTTTTTACCTGAAAATCCTCACAATATGGAACAAGAGCCATCAGGAGATGACATATCCCCCCGGCCCCACGTCATCAAACCCCAATGCCAATGAAGTTGGGACATTGTGTAAAACGTGAATATAAACAGAATGCAATGATTTGCGAATCTCATAAACCCACATTTTATTCACAATAGAACATGGACAACATATCCAATGTTGAAAGTGAGACATGACATTTCACCATTTCATGAAAAATATTAGCTCATTTTGAATTTGATGGCAGCAACACATCTCAAAAAAGTTGGGACAGGGGCAACAAAAGGCTGCAAAAGTAAAAGGTACTCATAAAAAACAGCTGTAGCATTTTACAATGAAGTAGGTTAATTGGCACAGCTCAGTAACATGACTGGGTATAAAAAGAGCATTTTAGAGCGGCAGAGTCTCTCACAGGTAAAGATGTACGGAGGCTCACCAATTTGTGAAAAACTGAGTCTAAAAATTGTGGAACAATTACAGAGAAATGTTCCTCAATGTAAAATTGCCAAGATTTTGAATATCCCACCATCTACAGTACATAATATCATCAAAAGATTCAGAGCATCTGGAGAAATCTCTCTGCGCATGGGACAAGGCCGAAGGTCAATATTGGATGCTCATGATCTTTGGGCCCTCAGACGGCAATGCATTAAAAGCAGGCATAATTCTGAGCTGGAATTCACTGCAAAGGTCCAGGAACACTTCTAGAAATCATGGCCTGTGAACACAGTTTGCTGTGCAATCCCCAAATGCAAGTTAAATCTGTATCATGCAAAGAAGAGGCCATATGTGAACACGACCCAGAAATGCCATCATCTTCTCTGGGCCAAAGCTCATTTAAAATGGACTGAGGCAAAATGGAAAAATATTCTGTGGTCAGATGAATCAAAATTTGAAATTCATTTTGGAAAACACGGACGCTGCGTCGTGCGGGTAAAGAGGAGAGGGACCATCCAGCTTGTTATCTGCGCTTAGTTCAAAAGCTTGCACCTTTGATGTTATGGGGTTGCATTAGTGCCTAAGGCAAGGGCAGCTTCCACATTTGGATAGGTATTATCAACGCTGAAAAGTATAGAGGTTTTCCAACGACGTCACTTTCAGGGAAGGCCTTGCATACTTCAGCAAGACAATGCTAACGCACATACTGAATCCATCATAACAGCATGGCTTCGCTGTAGAAGAGTTCGGGTGCTGAAATGGTCGGCCTACAGTCCATACCATTCACCAATAGAACACATTTGGCGTATCATAAAATGAAAAATCTGGCTAAGAAGACCCAGGACGGTTGAACAGCTAGAATCCTATATCTGACAAGAATGGGACGACATCCCTCTTCCAAAACTCCAGCAATTGGTCTCCCTACTTCCCAGACGTTTACAGACTGTTGTTAACAGTAGAACGGCCGACAGTGCAGTACCTCCTAGAATGGCCGTGAGGTCATTTTGACCTCCCACCGCTGCGGGCTTTATGATTGCAAATTAGAAGTCTGTTACTAGAACAGTTGTTAATTATTTTAAAATAGCACGTAAAAATCAATGAAAAAACATCTTATTTTATTCATTTTTACACATCAGGCTTTATTATATTTTATTAATATAACAATGTAAATTCATTTCTGTGGTGTCTAATGAGTATATCATTGAACAATGGAAAAAAAATATACAATTTAATGAAGCTGTCAAACAGATAAAAAAGACCATTGCACATTAACATTGAACATTAAAATAACAATACAGCTCTCTTCTCATTAAAAATGAACATGAACACAGAGCACATGAGAGACAGAGCCATGGTCAAAATGTTTGGGAACCACAACCTGTTTATATAGATTAAATAGTATAGAAGTTAGAGCTTTAGAGCTTGGCTTTGTTGGCTATTGTGGCTAATTTGAAAACTTCAATGCAGTCTCCCTCCACAGAGTGCTTCAGCAGGGAGATGCACTCTCTGTTGGTTTTAAGGAGCAGCTTAAAGCAGCGACTCCCAACCCCTGGTCCCCGGACCGGTGCCGGTCCGCGGACCTGTCACTACCGAGCCTTAAAATGTTTTCTAAATAATGCTGAATGATGGTCTTTTTTAGCCTATTTTTGCCCTAGAATAATGGTGTTTTAAAAATGTTTTTTTAAGCGTTAAAATTCAAACCGATGCTATACCAGTCGTTATTTCATTCATAACATAAACAATAAATAGGTAAAAAAGTGTTTATTTGAGCAGCAGCCTTGCGATAGCTTGGCGGGTAATTGGTTCCGGACACCTTGTAGGCTATCTGATCGGGCTGTGGTGCACGCAGTGTGAGGGTGGGACGTGCAGGTGCAGAGATGAGCGGCCCCCAGCAAACCTCCATGGCTCGGTTCATCGCGGACTTTTCAAATAAAAGAAAGGGCGATGCCGAGCCGGAAAATACTGGGAAAAAGAAAAGCAGGTCAAGCTTCAATCGGAAATACGATGCCACTTACATTAAGTATGGAGTCACTGCGACAGGCGATTCTGTTGCGCCAAGCCCATTGTGCGTTGTTTGTTCCGAAGTACTCTACAATGAAGCAATGAAGCCTTCAAAACTTTGGAGGCACTTAGCTACCAGGCACCCAACTCTACAAGATAAACCGGAGGAGTTTTTCGAAAGAAAAAAACGTGAGTTGGATGCCCAGAAGCAAGTTTTGATATCCACAACATCAGTGAATGTCGCTGCTACGAAGCCCTCTTATCTTGTTGCTAACCAAATAGCTAGAGCTAAAAAACCGTTTACAATTGGAGAAGAGTTAATTTTGCCAGCTGCGAAAGATATGTGTCGGGAACTTTTGGGGGCAAAAAGCAGCTAGCAAGGTAGGACATGTTCCACTCTCAGACAATACTGTTGCCAGGAGAATTGACGACATGGCCGAGGATATTGAGGGGCAAATGTTGGGCAGATTAAAAGCATCTCCGTGGTACGCAATTCAAGTAGATGAATCGACTGACGTGGAAAATAAGGCAATTATGTTGGTTTATGTGCGGTACGTGTATCATGATGAGGTGCAGGAAGATTTGCTCTGTTGTCTTTCACTTCCTAGCGCAACCACCGGCTCAAAAATATTCCAAGCATTGAACGAATACGTTGCAGGCAGACTGGATTGGAAGTTTTGTGTGGGTGTCTGCCGCGATAACCGGCCGGTTGTCGGGGTTCACTGCCAGGGTGAAAGAAGTAGCGCCAGAATGTGAGGCAACTCACTGTATGATTCACCGAGAGATGCTGGCAAGCAAGAAGATGTCCCCTGAACTCCACACGGTCCTCAATGATGCAATACGTGCCATTAACCACATCAAAGCTAATGCCTTGAATACGCATTTGTTTGAATTATTGTGCGAGAACATGGATACTGATTACAAACGCCTACTTCTACATACAGAGGTAAGGTGGCTGTCCAAAGGGAAAGCCCTCACACGAGTGTTTGAGCTTAGAGAGGAATTAAAGAAATTCCTCGCCGACAAGCAGTCACCATTGGCAGTGCACTTCAGTGACAAGAGCTGGCTCGCAAAACTGGCCTACTTGAGTGATATGTTCATGGCCTTGAACGAATTGAACCTTGCAATGCAAGGGAGGATGGCTGACACATTCAGGCTTGCGGATAAAATTGCTGGATTCAAAGCCAAGCTGGAAACCTGGGCACGGCGCGTCAACTGGGGTGTTTTTGACATGTTCAGCAACTTATCCAGTTTTTCGGAAGAGGCCGAAGGACTTGGTGAGTTGATACACAGCCACCTGACATCACTGTCTGATGAGTTTGAACGTTATTTCCCATCTGAAAAAGACCCAAGGAATGGCAAAGGGTGGATGCACAATCCATTCCAAGGTGAGTACATTCCAAATCATATATTATTCCCCTCCTCAAATTACATTTTCTATTCGATTTTCAATTTAGCAAAATAGTAATCAGAGTAATTGTGGTATTTTAAACATCAATACCCCCACACACACACTCACATATTCGTAAGGGGAAAAAAAGTAAAAGAATATGCACAGCTCCGTTAGTAACAGACACATTCAGCATATTCCTTATTGTAAATATTCTTAAATTTACTTTTATCATGCACCAAAACACTAAAGCAAATTCCTTGTAGGCCTATGTGTTAACTTCCATGGCAATAAAAGTCAATTCTGATTCTAATTTTGAAGATGACGATGGTCGGAACCAGCTCTCATCAAGTCAAGAGGACCAGCTGCTGGAGCTCAGGAATGACGGAGGCCTGAAAACTTTCTTTACTTCATCATCATTGACATCCTTCTGGATCAAAGCATCAAGAGAATACATTGAGATCAGCACCCTTGCGCTGAAGACACTGCTCCCGTTCCCGAATTCATATCTGTGCGAGGCAGGTTTTTCTGCCATGACTGCCACTAAGAACAGACAGAAACAGATTGGATGTGAGGAATACCTTGCGTGTCTCATTGTCAACCATAAAGCCCCAGTATGATGTTCTTGTGGCTGCCAAGCAATCCCAGGGGTCCCACTGACATGGATATCAGACTGTAAGTTGATTTTCATTCATATTTGTGTAGCGGTTCAATTTTTTTTTTTTTTTTGGGCATATCTTAGAATCTGTGCATTCTTTTGGATGCACTGTTTTTTTTTTTTTGTTTTTTTGTTTTTGTAATGGAAGCCCAGGAAGAACAGCTTGTCTTGTGCACAGCTAAATATGCAGTAATATAACCATCAATAACCAGTTCATGCTCACATTCAAACAGTTTTGTTCTTGTTGGTCTATTCTGGTATTTTCTGTTGTGCTTTGGTCTTAGCATGATCTGTAATTTTATACTTTTAGAAATGATTGGCTGAAATCACTATTGCTATTGTAATTTTGTAATGTGAAACTGTCTGACTGTAGAAGTGGACTCTTATTTTCATACAGTTCGCCTTTGTTGTCACCTTTTGGTGAGTGAAAACACAGAGTTGCTGTTGAAGTGATTGTGTTTAGTGGTGAAAAGTGAACGATTCTGAAGAGATCTGACAGTTGAAATGGGCTGGTATATTCATACAATTACTTATTGTTGCCACCTAGTGCATAATATGTAACTAACACCACTGTAAATTAACCGCTGTGTAAAACAGTAACAGCGTAGGTTTAAAAATATATTGTTTCCATGATACAAATTAAAATTGAAGCATTTAAATTGACAACCGGTCCCTGGAATTTTTTTAAAGAATATGTCGGTCCTTGGCACAAAAAAGGTTGGGAACCTCTGGCTTAAAGTGTATATTGCAGGTTAATTTTCCAAAGATTTTGCACAATTTTCTTATGGGAAATAAATATCTGAACAATTAGACATCATATTTTATGTTGCTGGTTATCAGAAAACGGAATGTATTACGAAAAAGTAGGTACTTTTAACAGCGGTTTACAATGCTCCCAATGCCTACGTCACGAAAGGTAGAGGAGAGCCTGTCAGAGTACAACAGTCAATGAGCCTGCACTATACAGCAGCTTGCAGTGGTGAATTATGAATGGTGAATGGTGTTTGTGCGGGGTGTAAGAATTCATCCCAAGCAGGGCACAGGGTCCATTTGTTCCCTGTCAAAAATAGACAAATTTTATGCCAGTGGGTTCAATTTGTCCAGCGTCAGACGGGCAAATTTTTCGTATGCTAATGTCACACCGCAGTTTCCGTGGGATGACACCGCCCACACAAGCACCTGTCAGAAATAGTGACAAAGGACACTACTCTCTCTCTCTCTCGGTATATCTCCCCCCAGACTGACCATAGCATTCCCATGAATCAGCTTTGAAGTTTGATCAACACCAGATTAAGCCTGGCATTTGAGATTTTGTTTATTCGGCATGTCAACAATGATTATGTATGTGCACATGAACGTTCGCACCCGCAGGAAAAAAAACTGCCGCCACCGCTAGACTTAAATGTTGTAGAGTTAGTACCATACTATCGAAGCATGGGACAGTCAAGCGGATATGTTTACAAAGTTAGGGTGAAGGGAGAATCCCGATAAAATAAACATCAGTTTGACATGTGGGGTGGGAACTGGCAAGCTACACCCAGGCTAGCTAGCTGGTGCCTTCGTTATCATTTGGCTAGTACATGTTAAGTCAACGTCTTCAACTGAACATATCACATTAACACAGCAGCTAGATGTACAGAAAACGTTGGCTTCTTCACTCAGTGTTATTCATACGCAGTAAAATATGTTTTGTTGTTGTTGTTACGGTTTTCACTGCTGTTCATAGACTAGCTCTAGCGTTAGTTGCTATATAGCTACTCAACAGGACACCTCACCAACCCTCCACTTGTTCACCTCCGTCCAAGCTTTAATCAGACTCTGTGGGCCAGTATTTGTTGGGTTTTCCTCCCCTCTCTCACACCTGACCTGCTCGAAATTATATGGTTGCGGCCCATCGTAAATTTCTGCAGTGTTTCTTGCCACCTCCTCATGCTCTCAATCACTCGCCATAGTAAGCTGAGGCTACTTTCCTCCACGACTCCCTTACGAGACGTTGTTACCAGGTTACGTTAAAAACCAGCTACTACAGAAACAGACAAAAAGTGTCATTTAACGGCATTTGTAGATAGTTTTAGAAATACTGCATGTACATTTTGAAGGGCTTTATGTACACGTTAGTTGAGAGTGGTGTTTAACCTGCAATATACACTTTAAATCAGATAAAACATTTGTAAGCAACCACTTGTCCAGAGAGGAGATGCCAAAACATGTTTTCATAGACAAAAATGTTTACAACGTGCACTTAGACATATCAGATCTGAGGGTTGGTCACCTGAGAGCTGAAGAAGGGACCCCTCAAAGAGGAGGAGTAGGACTGTCCCTCGCCAATCAATTGGAGTGCCTGTCCCAAGATGTCAACCATGCGGTCTTCTTTGTGACTCCTGAGTGCATTGCTTTGTTCCACGACAGATCGGGTTGCTACGGACTATTTGATTCCCACTCAAGATCTGCAGTAGGTTTGCCACATCTTAATGGAACTGTAATTATGTGGACATTAAGTGACCTGAGTGGTATGGTTGAGCACTTGTATGAGCTTTTTAAAGACCGTGGTCTGCATGCAACCTATGAGTTGATGCCTGTTTCTTTTGTTCAGGAGTTTCACAATGTACAGTTTCAGTCAGTAATCACACACCTACCAGAAGCACAAACATGAGTAGAAGCAAACATTCCAGATAGCAAAATTGATGAGAGACAAAGACGGATTGCAAATTTTTCCAAACTGTGTAAACAGAGGCGTAGAAAAGCTTTGCATAGAACAATGCAGCTCCAAAAGGAACGAGCACCGAACAGGGACAATGGCCTGAGAAGCACAAATAGAAATGATAACTAAAAACAGAAATATGCCAGCAGTCTGGAATTTCAGCTTAAAAAAAGACAGGTAATGAAAACCAGATATGCTCAAGACCGTCATTACCAAACACAAAAGAAGGAACACATCAGAAAAAGATAGAGAGGGCTGACTGCAATAAACAGTTATGTCCAGATGTCATATATTGGACATAACTGTTTATTGCAGTCAGCCCTCGATACATGGATCCTGCTTTTCAGACTAAGCAAAAAATCTACTTGAAAATGTACCACAGGGTGAAGTACAGCACTAATACTGCTTTTTCCTTAAAAAAGAAAAAGTATATGACAGAGCGGTATAAAAGCAATTCAGATTTTAAAGAGAAACAAAAAAAGTACTTGACAGAGAGGTATAAAACTGATTCAGATTGTAAAGATAAAAAAAAAACCCAGTACCTGACAGAGAGGTATAAAACC
Organism: Gymnothorax javanicus; assembly: GCA_029692085.1. Classification (NCBI taxonomy): domain Eukaryota; kingdom Metazoa; phylum Chordata; class Actinopteri; order Anguilliformes; family Muraenidae; genus Gymnothorax; species Gymnothorax javanicus. The sequence goes on from CM056195.1 coordinate 87,536,273, forward strand.
AATGCAGATTTTAAAGAGAAACATAAACAGTACTTGACAGAGAGGTATAAAACCGATGCAGATTTTAAAGAGAAACATAAACAGTACTTGACAGAGAGGTATAAAACCGATTCAGATTTTAAAGAGAAACAAAAACAGTACTTGACAGAGAGGTATAAAACCGATTCAGATTTTAAAGAGAAACAAAAACAGTTCTTGACAGAGAGGAATAAAACCGATGCAGATTTTAAAGAGTAAAAAAACAGTACTTGACAGAGAGGTATAAAACCGATGCAGATTTTAAAGAGAAACAAAAACAGTACTTGACAGAGAGGTATAAAACCGATGCAGTTTTTAAAGAGAAACATAAACAGTTCTTGACAGAGAGGTATAAAACCGATGCAGATTTTAAAGAGAAACAAAAACAGAGAGGTACAGCACCGATACCAATTTTAGACAGAGACACAAAAAGAGACAGAGGCAGTACGACGCTGGAAAGTACCATAATGACCCAGAATTCAGGCTGCATCATATACGACACTGCACCCAGAACAAGAAAACTAGACTTGCTAAAAATTTTGTACTTTGTATTCGTCACAAGTTGCAGTGTGCACTGAGAGTCAAGAGGAAATACATAAACATTGCTAAGTGCTGCCCAGAAACTCCAAAGCCTGTGGTCAACATTGCAATGAAAGCTGCCATATATTCATTCCGGGAAAGGATTCGACACGGGCCCACACGTCTGCACAGTGTGCCACAGGGCTCTGTTCCCTTATCAGGTGAAGTATTGCAACAGAGCTAAATACGTCAAAAACATTTGCATGGTGGCTGCTTGCTTGACAGGTAGGTATGTCCACGTATGCAACATGGATGAATGCCCAGCCCCATGTACCCTTCCACAAGAAAGGATGCAAGAGTGGATCTGCCACACTTGTGACAGCCACTTGATGAGAGGAAGGATGCCACCGACTGCAGTTGCTAACAACCTTGCACTAGCACTAATACCCCCGGAACTGGATGACTTACATATGCTGGGAAAATAGTTAATTGTGAAAGTTCTGCCGTTTGCGAAAATAATTGCGTTGCCCAAAGGATGACAAAGAGCAATACACGGTGCGGTTATGTGTGTACCATCGGAGATGGAAACCATGGTTAACTGCCTCCCGAGGCCCAGCACTGAAGCCCTGCTGTTGCAGGTGAATTTGAAGAGGAATATCAGATACAAGGGACATCAGCTCTTATACACTGTGAACATGAAGAACATGCTAGCAGGACTGAAGAAACTGAAAGAGATACATCCTCAATATAGTGACGTAGTCATAGATGAGAACACTACTTTTGAAGACTCGAAGAAGATCAGCCCATTGATGAAGAGGAGCCCATCAACACAGAAGGAGCAGCGGAAACTACTGGCCACAAAACAGAGGAACAACAGACTAATAATGAGGACGATAAAAAGGAAGAACTCAGACCCAGCCTGGCACTGGATACTTGCATGCAGCCTCCTGACATTGCACAAGAACTTTTTTCTTACGGAGATGGGATTTTCAGCGTTGCTCCAGCCCAAGGAAACAAACCCATAAGCTTTTTCCGATTACCAGGGCTTGAAGCCATGACATTTCCAGTGCAGTTCCCAACTGGACAGAACACATTGGACGAGGTCAGAGAAATCAAAGTGTCCCCGAGTGTCTACTTCAACACGAGGCTATTCTCCATCCATACCCGATTTGCGAAGGACCAAATCTATTCGTTTTTTTGCACAGTTTGTACTAGAAACTCATATGGCTATGAACAGCATGTCAATCCAGACGAGGAAGGGAAAATACATGACCAAGGATGGAAGGCGGATTTCAAACAAGATGCTTCAGGATAAAGAAGAGGTGGAAAGACTCGTACAAAATAAGGATGTGACACGATTCATGCAACCCCTTAGGCCCGCGGTATACTTGCTGCCAAGGACCCGTACGCATTCGCATCATGGCTGTCACGCATATTCTGCGTTCGTTTGAGGCGTCGGACGCACATTTCGACGCGAGGTAACGCGACGCGTGCGCAAGATGCAATATTAACATGACCGCTAGAGGCGCCCGCGCGAATGGACACGGTGACCATTGCATGCACTACCCGCCCGGCAATATGGGCAATACCAGCTTTTCACGATTTCTGAGTTAATTTCTGTTGTCTGCCCCAAGTGGAGACTTCCAGTATTATGCGTTTTGGCCGCGTACTGTTGCAGCAAGTATGTACACAGACAACAGCGCGTTGTGTGAACGCGTACGTTTGATCAAGCCTTAAGTATACCGCGGCCCTTAGGGGCACGTCAGCATACTGGGAGAAAGCACATCGAGATCTCCATGCAATGGTGAGACAATTGGGCAAGCAGACATTTTTTCTAACGTTTTCTGCCGGGGAAATGAGATGGCCCAAATTCATTGATGTCTTAAAAGCTCAAGAAGGCAAAGAAGATGACTTCTCTGAGCTAGACTGGAATGCGAAATGTGACATTCTCCGTAGCAACCCTGTAACCGTCATGCGAATGTTTGAGAAGAGAGTGGATGCGCTCATGACGGACCTGATACTGTCGCCTGCACAGCCTATTGGACCAGTGGAGGATTATTTTTATAGGGTGGAATTTCAAGCAAGAAGAAGCCCACACATTCACATGCTGGTTTGGATCAAGGATGCACCGGAGCGTGTGGGCCCTGAGGACTGCGACGAGATCACCAGCTTCATCGACCGCTACATAACCTGCAAGATGCCTGACGAGAATGCGGACCTTAAGCTCCACAAGATTGTATCAGAGGTGCAAGTCCACAGTAGGAAACATGTCAAAACCTGTAAAAAAGGAAATGTTGTGTGCAGATTTGGGTTTCCAAAGCTACCCATGGACCGAACAAAAATAACCTGGCCTGACATGATTCAGTATACAGATGAGATCGAGGAACAGCAATCTGGAAAAAAGGAAAGTGGGAAATCTTGGAAATCAAAGAACAGGATTGGAAAGCTACAAAAGGAGTCAAAGGAAAGGCTTAAACCACTAAGAGACCTCGCCATGGATGAAAATGGCACATTTAAGGATTTGCTGGACCTGCTGGAGAAATGCAACATGACCAACCAAGAGTACTATGCGTGCGTCAAAAACCTTACCTCTGGATATGTTGTCCTGTAAAAGCGTCATCCTAACGACTGCTGGATAAATGGATACAGCCCTGATCTTTTATGAGCCTGGAACCCGAATATGGATATACAATTTGTACTTCACGACTTCAGTTGCATCATGTATATGATGTCATATATAAGTAAGCCGGAGCGTGACATGACAGAGTTTCTTAACTCTGTCATTTGCACCATGAAGACGTTAAATGTCAACGAAAGGGACAAAATGAAGCAGATAATGCAGGCGTACGCGAAGAACAGAGAGGTCAGCGCCCAGGAGGCCGTGGCTCGGGTGTGTAGCCTACCCCTCAAAAAGAGCATACAGACGGATGAAGATGGTCTGAAGATGAGTCACCCCATGAGCAGACTGAAGAACTTGGCTCCGGATGAAGAGGATGTGTGGATGTTAGGATTGCCAGAGAAATACATACACAGAACTACAACACAACAATTCATTAACATTGGTCTGGCTATGTTTGCATCGCAGTACAGGATTGTTTATGGCTAACAAACTGAAGGACCAAATGCCATCCCCCTCCAGAACTACATGCGATTCATTCAAAAGAGAGCCTCAGGAAAACCCACTGTCATTCATTACAACCGGTTCTCGGAGAAAAAACACCCCGAAAAGTTTTACCGGATGCTGCTGAAATTGTATTTTCCATATCGTACTGACAATGAATTGAAGAATCAAACACACCCAACATATGAAGAATTCTATAAAAGTAGCGGTGATGGAGAAATTACAGTGAAGAACATTGTTGAATTCAATAGAAAGCGATATGAAGGACAAGGGAAAAAGATTGAGAAGGCACTGGAACAACCAAAAGAAGGAGGGCCCGTTCTAAATGCATGGAACACCTTTGCCCCGGAAGTTGAAGTGGATCGCATGTAGTGTGTCGCCCACCGTGAGCCAATAAACTGTGATAAGGAAGAAGAAGAGATTCCGGATTACCAAGTCTGTCCCGAGAGAAGAGAAGGAATGCCAACAATCCAGGCACCGAAACTTAGCCCTGACTTTGTCCGAAAAATGTACCGAAGCCTCAATGAAACGCAAGTGTCTGTCTTCTACACCATACGTGAATGGTGTTTAAATAGAGTTTAGTTTAACCCTGGCCCCTTCTTGTATTTTGTCTCTGGGGGTGCCATCAGTGGCAAATCCCACGTCATTAAATGCATTTATCAGGAGGCCACTAAGGTTCTGCGTCAGCTTCCCAGGTTTCGCGACAAAGCTGACATGTCCCAGCCTGCTGTGCTGCTTACAGCGTTCACTGGCAGTGCAGCCTTCAACATCTTGGGACAAACCCTTCACTCCATCTTGAAGTTACTGCGAAGCTTGAAACCTCCATATCAAAGTCTTAGCAATGCACTGGATGAAATGAGAGCATCACTGTCCAATGCAGAAATCTTAATCATCGATGAGATATCCATGGTCTCTAGAGAGCTCTTTGCCTATGTTCACTGGAGGTTTCAACAAATCAAGGGTAACAGTAAACCGTTTGGAGGGATGTCTGTCCTTGCAGTTGGAGACTTTTACCAGCTGCCGCCCCTTGGAAAGGCCAAACCACTTTGCGTATTTGAGGACAATGTTCTTGATCTGTGGTGAGACTTCCAGATGGTCAACCTCATGGAAATCATGCGGCAGAAAGATGACCTCACATTCGCCCAACTCTTGAACAGGATCCGAACCAAGAAGAAGACAGATAATCTCAGCGAAGAGGACAAAGCTCTGCTTTCACGGGCTGTCACTGAAGCCAAGGACTGTCTACTCGATGTCTACTATATCTGTGCTACGAATAAGGAAGTTGACAAGCACAGTGCCACGACGATAACTGCCCTCAACTCAACAATAAAGAACATCCGGGCAGAGGACTACAGGAAGGACCCCAGGACAGGAGAAATGACCAGCAACCAAATTCCATGACGGCCAGGAAGAGGGATTTACCGGACAACATTCAAGCTGCCCAAGGAGCGCGAGTTATGGTTATCAGGAATCTGGACATCGAGGATGGAATTGTGAATGGGACCTTTGGGACAATAGGCAACATTGTAACCAGCTCTCGAGATGGACCAATGACGTGAAGCTCATCGGACTCCAACTGGATAATCCCACAGCCGGTCAAAAATTTCAGAAGAAGATTCTGGGCCCGGAGGATAACTTGGTGTACATTTAAAAATTTGAGGAAAATGCAAGCATTTAAGGGGTGGTTCGACGGCAATTCCCCATGAAATTGGCCTGTGGATGCATGGCGCTCAAAGTGCAGGCCATGACAATGAAGTCTGCGGTGGTAAGTATGAAGCGTGTCTTTGAGCCCGGAATGGCCTACGTCGCCCTAAGCCACACAACGTCACTCGAAGGATTAATGATTACCGACTTTGACGAGAAGAAGATTTATGCGGATCCTCAAATCGCCACAGCCAAGGATTCTATGCTTCCGGCTTCTTTCGAAACCTCCAGACCACTGCTGCACTTTGTAAAATCTTCACACCAGTCTGCTCCAACACTGACCGTCATCCATCACAGCACGAAGGGACTTCCAGCACACATCGAGGACTTGAAATCTCATCACGAGACCAGACTTGCCGATGTGTTGTGCATCACCGAAACCCATTTGTCTGGGTCTTTCATGTCCTCCGACTTTGAGTTGGAAGGATACAACATGTCTGCGTGCAACAGACATGTTTCTTACACAAACAGAGTGGACATGGCTGCAAAATCTGGAGGTGGAGTCTTGGTTTACTTTAGGAGCAGTATTCAAGCAGAGGTCCGGCAATTCTTTCAAAATGTCACAGATCTTGAATTTGCCGTGGTCAAAGTCGAGTTCCCGGTTAGAGCTGTGATAGCCACTGTCTACAGACCACCCGCTTGCAGTCTTGACATGTTTCTTTCAAACATGCAACACCTTTTGGACGCCTTGGAGTTTATGAATTGTCAGCCGGTCGTCGTTTGCGGAGACTTTAATGAGGATCTTCTTTCTAAAGGTAAGAAGGCCATACATGAGATGTTTCAGTCCAGAGGTTATAGCCAGCTCATCTCCACTGCCACAACAGAAAAGCAGACACTGATTGATCATATTTATATTTCGTGACCGGAATCTTGTCTTTAATCAGGTGTGCTGCAAACTTATTACAGTTACCACAGTCCCATATACTATGTTTTGACTTTTTCGGCAGGAAAAGGCTTATAGTTTCAAGATGGTGGTCTGGTCTTTTTCCTTTGGCAGACTAATAGAGTAACATCATCTTTCATCTCATCCTGTGAGGATGAAATTCTTTTAATGTCTATGATCTACAGTCTGACTCTTGACACATATCGTTGTAGAACTGGTAAATATTCATGGTAAATATCTTCGTCCATCTGGTGAATGTGACCACAGCGTTGGGTTAACGTGACGATTGGAATTGCGGATTTTTCTGGATCTGGGATATATCGGACGTACGTCATGGAAAGTGACTTTTACATTTTGTTCCAAGTCTCTCGGTGCCCCCAGGGGTTTAGGAAGCATTTTCTTCAGAGCTGTGCTTGTTCTCTGCGTGCTACTCTTTTGCAACCCCTCTTTTCTGTAATGTGGTATAGCCTACAGTGTTAGTAAGTTTGTAGAGTATATTTAAGACAAGTTGTGTATACATTTGAATGCAAAGCGCCTTGCCATAATATTGGTTATGATGTGGTGCTATGTTAATAAAGTTTAATGCTTAAATACAATGCGTCTCTTGGCTTGTCATTTTTTTCATTCCACCCATATAGGCTATCAAGTAAGTTGAAGGTAAGTAGGTGTAAAACAAAAAAAATGTGTCCATGTATCTTGTTTTTTTTACAGGACCGACAATAAACAGGTATGTAAGAAGTATAATTTACAAACTGTAAACAGTGTTGTTTTTTGAGGCTTACTCTCGTGGCTCTTTACGGTATGTACACAGTAAGTATGCAGGTAAGTATTAATTTCGCATTTTAACTCAGTAGTATTTTGATTACCAAGTTTAACACAGGAAGCACGAGAACAGTAGCTCTGCTCAGGACGGAACCCTATCTACAATGAGGATAGACTGCAGTTCCAGAGATGACGCCCTTCAGATACAGACAGGATAGGGACAGCCATTCCAGGAAGGAAAATTGAGGTAAATGCTATCACAAGGTAATGATTAATATGACGTTGGGCTACACTAAATTGTTTGTATTCATTCTTTCATGTTTTACACAGATATATGAAAGACATATCCTTTATTTTTGTCAGCACCATAATGTCTTGTTTTTTTAATCCATAGCCTACCACAATCCAAGACACAACTGGACTCTCTCCTTAAGTATTTCTGCTATGCAAACAACATACAAAGCTAAGTGATGTTTTTGTCTCATGAAATGTTCACTTTTGTTATTTCCATGATTTCTCCCAATTGTTATTCTATACACGAAATGATTACACGAAACAGTCCACTAATATATATCTATTGTTTAAATGAAGTGTCAGCCACAGTAGTCTCAATGGTGAATTAAACCAGGCTGACTTCTAAAGTCATGATAGACAAGGCAGTACTCCAACAGCAGGATTGAGGTAACATTTCATGTTGTTGCCATTTGGTACATTCCCCATTCCGCCATTCTCTGTATTCATTTCTTCACATTTTACGCAGACAAGTATGAAAAATATGTTGTCAGTACCTTTATGTTTTGCTTTTGCTCCCATTGTGTCACCCAACCACAGACGGAAGTGGACCTTCTCTTTTGTTGCTGTATAGACAATAAACAACCTACAAAGCTAAGTTCTCCTATTGTGTCATAACATGTTTACTTTGATCATCTTCATGACTTCCTTTAAATGTTTCTCTTTAGGCAGGAATATTACAATAAACATTCCACTTATTCAGTTTTATTTCTTTTTTTCCCACAGCAGTGACAATGGTGAAGGATGCCACAGCTGACAACCCAAGTCACAATGTAGATGAGACAGCACTCCAACAACAGGGTTCAGGCAGCATTTCATTTTGTTGCCATTTGCTACTATTGCTCACAATCTGTTTAAAGGCGCAGGATACACAGAGTTCTTCATGTTTTTTGTCTTGTACACACCAGAAGCCAGATGAAGAACTCAGATTACAGTGATGATGGCAGCATGAAGAGGGGCACTTGAGGTGATGGACAAGTGGATAATCAGTGACAAGATAGTTTTTGGTTAGACAGCAGATGCAGCATCCCAACTTAAGAAACTACAGTAACATTAACAAACAGTTTAAAGCTATTGTTTTTGTTGACTGTAGTATCATTTATTTGTTTCTATAACTATTACAGTTGGTGAGTGTAAAATGTATTCAACATAGGGCCATGTATCTTTGAGTTCTCACCTACAAGACTGCCTGTTGCACGAATTTAATTTGTGTGCTATTCCAGGAAAAGATGGTGTTCACTGCACTATTCCCCTAGTGCCAAAAAGCACTTGCACACCTCGAATCCATCACAGTGGTTCTCACTGGTTTGCAGTGTCACCTAGAAGAAAACATGCATGGAATACCCGTTGGTGAATACCTGTTGCACCCCTGCCAGGCCAGGAAGGAGCCCCTGTCTCTCTCAGTAGTGCATAGATGCTTTTATTAGTCTAAACTCTTGTCCTTAAAGAGTAACTAAACCCCAAGGTTTTGGCTGACGTGTGTCTAGGCTAGAAATTCAAAAAATGCCTTGATTATGGGCAGGGCTCCTGGAGCAGTTAACACACACCCAGTCAGTCTCGAACAGCAGCCACAACCCCCCCGCCCGCTACACTCACACGTGCGAAAACACACACAAAAGTAAAAAAAAAACCAAAATCATAAACACACATCTTACTGCTAAACGTACTGCTGAGAGTAGTGTTGTGTCACTCGCGAATGTACTGCACACAGAGAGGGGAGTCTGTCAGGGCGGGGGAGTGATTCTCGTTCAAAGAACGAACTGCTGACACTTGCACACAGAGAACTGTCGCTGAGAACGTGATTCACGTTCACGTACTGCGCATTCACGTTCATAACCGTAGCCTACTGCTAAAATTAGCGCCCTGTCAACTTGCTAACACCCGTGTAGCACGTTAAGTGAATGTACTGCGCACAGAGCTGAGGACTCCGTTCATCGTGTAGGAAGTTTAATGTATGTATACCACTCAAAGTAGGGCTGCATCTCCAGCCAATGACTGTGTACTATGGTCCATGAACGCGCCGTCCCTCAGTACTTGCAGTGAACGTGTTTCAAAGAGTGAATGTGAACCTCAGGGCTGAATCATGAACTGAATGACGGATCGTTTGGCTTTTTATCAGTTCAGGGAGTTGGAGAACTATGCACTATGCAGTCAGGACTCCTGCTAAGCACTGAACGATCTGGTGAGCGATTTTTTTGAACGAATCTTTTTAATGAATGGATTCTAGTGATTCAGTACCGTCAAAAGAACTGCCGATCCCATCACTATTGCAGAGTCAACAGGTGCTAGTTTTTATAGGAGGGGCGGGGCGAACAGTGGTGGTTCGTGACGAAAGCTGCCTCCGAAACGTCATTGGCCTCCATCTCAGCCAATGGCAAAATTCGATTGTAATAGCCAGATTTCAACCCATGGAGGGCTGCCACTATTACAGTTTTATAACAAAATACACCAAATTGAAATACTTTGACTAAAATGTCAACAGTTGGACCAGAATCAATCAACAACACTACTTCATACCCATATACATTTGTTTTCAGCAGAAAAAAGTGGTTTTGGGGTTTAGTTACTCTTTAAGCAATCATCATCAATTCAAGGTTTAAATTGTCATTTTTCTATTGTTGATGTTTGCACTTTTAATTCCAACCAAATGCATAGATGCTTTTATTAGTCTGAACTCTTGTCTTTATTTTCTTTCATATTTGAAATTATTCTAAAAAACTCATATATTTTTCTGTTCGCTTACACCAAACAATTCTTTTGTAATTGCTTTATATATAGTTTGTTCGGTAAAATTGATTCAGGTATGTCAAAAAGGGGTTTTTTCCTCACCACGGTTGCAATGTGCTTGCTCATGGGGGAATGTTGGGTCTCTGTAAAGTGCCCTGACATAACATTGTTATTATTTGGAGCTATATAAATAAATTGAATAGAATAGGAGTGTTGGTGCTATCATTCTTATATTGTTCATTTTGTTAAAATGGTTAGTGTTAGCAAAAACAATGAACACATTCAGAAAGCACAAAGTCATTGTATGGAAATATAAGCATTCATCATCAATGTTCGTGATTTAAATTCTCATTTTTCTATAGTTGATGTTTGCACTTTTCATTTCAACCAAATGCATAGATGCTTTTATTAGTCTGAAATGTCTTCATTTTCTTTCATTTTTCTTTTTTTGAATAAATTGAATTGAATGGAATAGGAGAGAAGTGTGCTATGTCTTTTCTTAGCGATCTGACTTACGGATTTCCCACAATTCCCGAAAAACAAGGATTTTCGTCCCTCCCAAAGCAACCAGGCAGAACACCATAACAACCGTCTAGCTATGCACAAGCAATCACCCACACCACCATAGCAACTGCCAAGCAACGCCTTAGCAACCATCAGGAATACCACAGCAACCGCCTGGCAACGCCCTAGCAACCACGAGGAGCACCATAACAACCGCCTAGCAACGACCTAGCAACCACCCAGAACACCATCGCAACCGCCTAGCAAGCACCCGGAACACCATAGCAACCGCCTAGCAAGGCCATAGCAACCACCAGGAACACCATAGCAACTGCCTAGCAACGCCCTAGCAACCACCTGGAACTCCATAGCAACCGCCTATCAACACCCAAGTAACCATCCAGAACACCAAAGCAACTGCCTAGCAACACCCTAGCAACCACCTGGAACACCATTTCAATCTCCTAGCATCGCCCTAACAACCAACCGGAACTCCACAGCAACCCCCTAGCAACACCCTAGTAACCATCAAGAACACCACGGCAACCACCTCGCAACACCCTAGCAACCATCAAGAACACCATCGTAACCGCCTAACAATGCCCTAGCAACCACCCGGAACTTTACAGCAACTGCCTAGCAATGCCCAAGCAACCACCCAGAACATTTTTGGTGGACGTTCTGTCGGCTGCCTATATTTGCATGCACAATGTCATCCTCTCGTCTGCTCATTAAAAGAAAAGCATATTCATTTTCATATTTGAATGAGAACACGTAAAACGCAGTTTACATTTCTTTTTGTTTTAGCTTTGTGGATATAAAAAGTGTTTCTCAATTTATTTTTACTTTATCAGGTGCTTTTCCTCCTCAATTATAATTCACTTTAATAATGCTATGAAACGTAACGATAGTGAGACACAGCTCCCACTGTGAGTGAGAGATGCAGTTTGCTGTTTAAGTTTACAAATCAAATTGTGATGTAGGCTGTAATTTTGTGTTGGAGTAACCTACAAATTCACTGTTGTCGGTGAAACAGATGACGTAAAACTGGTTTCAATGAAACTGGCCACTTAAAACTGGTTTTAATGAAAGGGCCTCTAAAAACTGGTTTTAATGAAACCGGCCTGTAAACACTCGTTTTAATGAAACTGACCGCATAAAACTGGCTATAATGCTGATTTTTATTCAACCGGCCTCTAAAAACTGGTTTTAATGAAACCGGCTTCTTAAAACTGGTTTTAATGAAACCGGCCTGTTAATACTGGTTTTAATGAAACCGGCATCTTATAATTGGTTTTAATGAAACAGACCTCTTGAAACTGGTTTTAATGACACCGACCTCTTAAAACTGGTTTTATTGAAACCGACCATTTATAACTGGTTTTAATTTCTGATTTTTTATCAAACTGACCTCTAAAAACTGGTTTTAATGAAACCGGCCTCTAAAAACTGGTTTTAATGAAACCGGCCTCTAAAAACTGGTTTTAATGAAACCGGCTTCTAAAAACTGGTTTTAATGAAACCGGCCTCTTAAAACTTGTTTTTATGAAACCGGCCTCTTAATACTGGTTTTAATGAAACCTATCTTTTAAAACTGGTTTTCATGCTGATTTTTATTAAACCAAAGTCTAGGTTTAATAAAAAGCTACTACTTTTTTTTTATAAAAAGCTAGGGGTAAAGCTAGCGGTACCCAGGGACTCTCTGACTGGCAGGTTTTGAGAAAATTAAGAAATAATTGCTGCTCACTGATAAAAAAGGCGAAATCTGATTATTTTATTTCGTCACTGGCCAAAAGTCAGGGTAATCCTGCAAAATTTTGGAAAATTGTCAAGTCCCTGAATTGTTATCCGTCTTCATCTAAACCACACTCTATTCACACTGATTCTGGTCCTATAACTGATGAACACTAAATCTGTGATCTTTTTAACCAACATTTTATAGCGGCCGGAAACCTTTTTGAAAATTTAATTAATCAGCCCTCTACAGGGGATATGTCTGACCTCAGCTCTAGTTCATTTCACAAATTCTCCAAAACCTAGAGTATTGTTTTCATTTAGGGAATTTCAAGTGAATGAGGTCCTACAAGAATTGAAACAAATTGATGTAAATAATTCCACTGGAGAGGATCATCTAGTTAAAAGTCTTTTGCGTTTAGCAGCCCCAATGATTGGCATTCAATAACTAATATTTTTAACTTGTCAGTATCGAAACGGGGACTATTCCCAGTGTATGGAAAGCTGCTCATGTTTTTCCATTATTTAAAAGGTGGTGATCCCAGTTCAGTGAACAGTTTAATGAACCTATCTCAAAATTGGTTTGTCTGGCTAAGATTTTAGAATCTCTTGTTAAGCAACAAATGCACAGCTTTTTAACTTTCAACAACATTTTAACTTCACAACAATCTGGCTTCAGGCCTGGTCCTAGCACCATCACAGCAGCTTCAGTGGTTTTAAATGATTTGATATCAGCTGTGGATAATAAACAAAAATGTGCTCCCCTATTTATTGATTTAGCAAAAGATTTTCATACAGTAGACCAGTTAAGTTTATTAAAAAAAGTTCTCCATTGGTCTTGATTGTGATGCCTACTTGTGGTTACAGTACTATCTCTCTAATAGAACACAAGCTATTATGCTTGGGGATGCGAAGTCTCAATTTTTGGTTTTTAATGAAAAAGGCGTACTTAAAAGGATCCATTCTTGGACTGATTCTACTCACAATTTATATTAATAATATTGCTCGTAATATTGCAAATTGCAAGGTTCATTTTTATGCAGATGACACTGTGTTGTACTCCTCTGCACCAACGTGTGCCCAGGCCCTTATCTACCTGCAATCGACTTTTAATCTTATTCAACACGCTCTGGCAGATCTGAAACTTGTTTTAAAATACGGATAAAACTAAGTTAATGTTTTTTTCTGCTCGGAATACAATTATGCCAAATGATTCCATTTTCTCGGTGTCTGGTGATAAAATTGAGCAAGTTCAGTCTTACAAGTATTTGGGTATCTGGCTGGATCATGATTTTTCCTTTAAAGACTCATGTGTCTAACTTGTCCGAGAAAATCAGAACAAAAATTGGGTTTCTTGACAAGAACCGGTCTTGTTTTTCTTTAGACAGTAGGAAGAGGATTGTCCAGGCAACAATCTTACCTTTATTTGACTATGGGGATATCCTTTACATGCATGCCTCTGATAGTACTTTAAGACCTCTGGTTTTTATAGCGCTCTCGTTTTATCACAGGAGATTGTTTCTACACTCATCACTGTGTGTTATATAGTTCTGTTGGGTGGTTTTCCCTTTATTTTAGAAGGAAGCTCTTTTGTATTTTATTAAAAAAGCATTTCTTGGCAAATTTCCTTCATATCTTACTAGGCTGTTGTCCTTCAAAATCCAAAGCCAGCATGTTAGATCGCAAGGGTGGTTTTTGTTAGAGTCACCTAGGACTAGGACAAATTTAGGCTGTGTTTTTAGCTCATTTGCACCTTATGTCTGGAATAGATTTAAAAGACTCTCTGAAGCTTGACTGTCTCATTCCCCATGAATCCTTCAAGAATCAACTGTGGGAGATGTTACTTGAGGAGGCCAGATGTACTTGTTAATGAAAAGGACCTCTTAAAACTGGTTTTAATGAAACGGGCTTCCTAAACTGGTTTAATGAAACTGACCTCTTAAAACTGGTTTTAATGAAAAGGACCTCTTAAAACTGGTTTTAATGAAACTGGCTTCCTAAACTGGTTTAATGAAACTGACCTCTTAAAACTGGTTTTAATGAAAAGGACCTCTTAAAACTGGTTTTAATGAAACTGACCTTCCTAAACTGGTTTTAATGAAACTGACCTCTTAAAACTGGTTATACTGACCTTTAAAAAGGACCTAAAACTTAAAAACTGGTTTTAATGAAACTGACTTCTTAAACTGGTTTTAATGAAAAGGACCTCTTAAAACTGGTTTTAATGAAACTGACCTCTTAAAACTGGTTTTAATGAAACTGACCTCTTAAAACTGGTTTTAATGAAACTGGCTTCCTAAAACTGGTTTAATGAAACTGACCTCTTAAAACTGGTTTTAATGAAAAGGACCTCTTAAAACTGGTTTAATGAAACTGACCTCTTAAAACTGGTTTTAATGAAAAGGACCTCTTAAAACTGGTTTTAATGAAACTGGGCTTAAAACTGGTTTAATGAAACTGACCTCTTAAAACTGGTTTTAATGAAACTGACCTCTTAAAACTGGTTTAATGAAACTGACCTCTTAAAACTGGTTTTAATGAAAAGGACCTCTTAAAACTGGTTTTAATGAAACGGGCTTCCTAAACTGGTTTAATGAAACTGACCTCTTAAAACTGGTTTTAATGAAACTGGCTTCCTAAACTGGTTTAATGAAACTGACCTCTTAAAACTGGTTTTAATGAAAAGGACCTCTTAAAACTGGTTTTAATGAAACGGGCTTCCTAAACTGGTTTAATGAAACTGACCTCTTAAAACTGGTTTTAATGAAAAGGACCTCTTAAAACTGGTTTTAATGAAACTGGCTTCCTAAACTGGTTTAATGAAACTGACCTCTTAAAACTGGTTTTAATGAAACTGACCTCTTAAAACTGGTTTTAATGAAACTGGCTTCCTAAACTGGTTTAATGAAACTGACCTCTTAAAACTGGTTTTAAAAAACTGACCTCTTAAAACTGGTTTTAATGAAACTGACCTCTTAAAACTGGTTTTAATGAAACTGACCTCTTAAAACTGGTTTTAATGAAACTGACTTCTAAAACTGGTTTTAATGAAACTGACCTCTTAAAACTGGTTTTAATGAAACTGGCTTCCTAAACTGGTTTAATGAAACTGACCTCTTAAAACTGGTTTTAATGAAACTGACCTCTTAAAACTGGTTTTAATGAAAAGGACCTCTTAAAACTGGTTTTAATGAAACGGGCTTCCTAAACTGGTTTAATGAAACTGACCTCTAAAACTGGTTTAATGAAAAACCTCTTAAAACTGGTTTTAATGAAAACTGGACTCTAAAACTGGTTTTAATAAAACTGACCTCTTAAAACTGGTTTTTAATGAAACTGACTTCCTAAAACTGGTTTTTAATGAAACTGACCTCTTAAAACTGGTTTTAAATCTTAAACTGGTTTTAACCTCTTAAAACTGGTTTAAAAACTGGTTTTAATGAAACTGACCTTTAAAACTGGTTTTAATGAAACTGACCTCTTAAAACTGGTTTTAATGAAACTGACCTCTTAAAACTGGTTTTTAATGAAAAGGACCTCTTAAAACTGGTTTTAATGAAACTGACCTCTTAAAAAACTGGTTTAATGAAACTGACCTCTTAAAACTGGTTTTAATGAAACTGACCTCTTAAAACTGGTTTTTAATGAAACTGACCTCTTAAAACTGGTTTTAATGAAACTGACCTCTTAAAAACTGGTTTTTAATGAAACTGGACTTCTTAAAACTGTTTTTTAATGAAACTGACCTCTTAAAACTGGTTTTTAATGAAACTGGACCTCTTAAAACTGGTTTTAATGAAACTGACCTCTTAAAACTGGTTTTTTAATGAAACTGACCTCTTAAAACTGGTTTTAATGAAACTGACCTCTTAAAACTGGTTTTTAATGAAACTGACCTCTTAAAACTGGTTTTTAATGAAACTGACCTCTTAAAACTGGTTTTTAATGAAACTGACCTCTTAAAACTGGTTTTAATGAAACTGACCTCTTAAAACTGGTTTTAATGAAACTGACCTCTTAAAACTGGTTTTAATGAAACTGACTTCCTAAAACTGGTTTAATGAAACTGACCTCTTAAAACTGGTTTTAATGAAACTGGCTTCTAAAACTGGTTTTAATGAAACTGACCTCTTAAAACTGGTTTTTAATGAAACTGACCTCTTAAAACTGGTTTTAATGAAAAGGGACCTCTTAAAACTGGTTTTTTAATGAAACTGACCTCTTAAAACTGTTTTAATGAAACTGACCTCTTAAAACTGGTTTTTATGAAACTGACCTCTTAAAACTGGTTTTAATGAAACTGGCTTTTAAACTGGTTTTTAATGAAACTGACCTCTTAAAACTGGTTTTAATGAAAACTGACCTCTTAAAACTGGTTTAATGAAACTGACCTCTTAAAACTGGTTTTAATGAAACTGACCTCTTAAAACTGGTTTTAATGAAACTGGCTTCCTAAAACTGGTTTTTAATGAAACTGACCTCTAAAAAACTGGTTTTAATGAAACTGACCTCTTAAAACTGGTTTTAATGAAACTGACCTCTTAAAACTGGTTTTAATGAAACTGACCTCTTAAAACTGGTTTTAATGAAACTGACCTCTTAAAACTGGTTTTAATGAAACTGACCTCTTAAAACTGGTTTTTTTTAATGAAACTGACCTCTTAAAACTGGTTTTTAATGAAACTGACCTCTTAAAACTGGTTTTGAAATGACCTCTTAAAACTGGTTTTAATGAAACTGGCCTCCTAAAACTGGTTTAATGAAAACTGACCTCTTAAAACTGGTTTTAATGAAACTGGCTTCCTAAAACTGGTTTTAATGAAACTGACCTCTTAAAACTGGTTTTAATGAAACTGACCTCTTAAAACTGGTTTTTTTAAACTGGTTTAAAAAACTGACCTCTTAAAACTGGTTTTTAATGAAACTGGCTTCTAAACTGGTTTAATGAAACTGACCTGAACTGGTTTAATGAAAAAACTTAAAACTTTTTAATGAAACTGGCTTAAAACTGGTTTTAATGAAACTGACCTCTTAAAACTGGTTTTAATGAAACTGGCTTCTTAAAACTGGTTTAATGAAACTGACCTCTTAAAACTGGTTTTAATGAAAACTGACCTCTTAAAACTGGTTTTAATGAAACTGACCTTCTTAAAACTGGTTTTAATGAAACTGACCTCTTAAAACTGGTTTAATGAAAACTGACCTCTTAAAACTGGTTTTTAATGAAACTGGCTTCCTAAACTGGTTTTAATGAAACTGACCTCTTAAAACTGGTTTTAATGAAACTGGGCCTCTTAAAACTGGTTTTAATGAAACTGACCTTCCTAAAACTGGTTTTTAATGAAACTGACCTCTTAAAACTGGTTTTAATGAAACTGGGCTTCCTAAACGGTTTAATGAAACTGACCTCTTAAAACTGGTTTTAATGAAACTGACTTTAAAACTGGTTTAATGAAACTGGACCTCTTAAAACTGGTTTTTAATGAAACTGACCTCTTAAAACTGGTTTTAATGAAACTGACCTCTTAAAACTGGTTTTTAATGAAACTGACCTTCTAAAACTGGTTTAATGAAACTGACCTCTTAAAACTGGTTTTAATGAAACTGACCTCTTAAAACTGGTTTTAATGAAACTGACCTCTTAAAACTGGTTTTTTAATGAAACTGACCTCTTAAAACTGGTTTTAATGAAACTGACCTCTTAAAACTGGTTTTAATGAAACTGACCTCTTAAACTGGTTTAATGAAACTGACCTCTTAAAACTGGTTTTAATGAAACTGGCTTCTAAACTGGTTTTTAATGAAACTGACCTCTTAAAACTGGTTTAATGAAAAGGACCTCTTAAAACTGGTTTTTTTAATGACCTCTTAAACTGGTTTTAATGAAAAACTTCTTAAAACTGGTTTTAATGAAACTGACCTCTTAAAACTGTTTTAATGAAACTGACCTCTTAAAACTGGTTTTAATGAAACTGGCTTCTAAAACTGGTTTTAATGAAACTGACCTCTTAAAACTGGTTTTTATGGACCTCTTAAAACTGGTTTTAATGAAACTGACCTCTTAAAACTGGTTTTAATGAAACTGACCTCTTAAAACTGGTTTTTAATGAAATGAAACTGGTTTTAATGAAACTGACCTCTTAAAACTGGTTTTAATGAAACTGACCTCTTAAAACTGGTTTTAATGAAACTGACCTCTTAAAACTGGTTTTTTAATGAAACTGACCCTCTTAAAACTGGTTTTAATGAAACTGACCTCTTAAAACTGGTTTTAATGAAACTGACCTCTTAAAACTGGTTTTAATGAAACTGACCTCTTAAAACTGGTTTTTAATGAAACTGACCTCTTAAAACTGGTTTTAATGAAAAACTGACCTCTTAAAACTGGTTTTAATGAAAACTGACCTCTTAAAACTGGTTTTAATGAAACTGACTTCTAAAACTGGTTTTTAATGAAACTGACCTCTTAAAACTGGTTTTAATGAAACTGGCTTCTTAAAACTGGTTTAATGAAACTGACCTCTTAAAACTGGTTTTAATGAAACTGACCCTCTTAAAACTGGTTTTTAATGAAACTGGCTTCTAAACTGGTTTAATGAAACTGACCTCTTAAAACTGGTTTTAATGAAACTGACCTCTTAAAACTGGTTTTAATGAAACTGACCTCTTAAAACTGGTTCTTAAAACTGGTTTTAATGAAACTGACCTCTTAAAACTGGTTTTAATGAAACTGGCCTTCTAAAACTGGTTTTAATGAAACTGACCTCTTAAAACTGGTTTTAATGAAACTGACCTCTTAAAACTGGTTTTAATGAAACTGACCTCTTAAACTGGTTTTGAATGAAACCTCTTAAAACTGGTTTTTAAAAACTGGTTTAAACTGGTTTTTAATGAAACTGACCTCTTAAAACTGGTTTTAATGAAACTGACCTCTTAAAACTGGTTTTTAATGAAACTGACCTTCCTAAAACTGGTTTTAATGAAACTGACCTCTTAAAACTGGTTTTTAATGAAACTGACCTCTTAAAACTGGTTTTAATAAAAACTTCTTAAAACTGGTTTAATGAAACTGACCTCTTAAAACTGGTTTTAAAATGAAAACCTCTTAAAACTGGTTTTAATGAAACTGACCTCTTAAAACTGGTTTAATGAAACTGACCTCTTAAAACTGGTTTTAATGAAAAAGGACCTCTTAAAACTGTTTTTTAATGAAACTGACTTCTTAAAACTGGTTTAATGAAACTGACCTCTTAAAACTGGTTTTAAATGACCTCTTAAAACTGGTTTTAATGAAACTGACCTCTTAAAACTGGTTTTAATGAAAACTTCCTAAAACTGGTTTTCTTAAAACTGGTTAAAATTTAATGAAACTGACCTCTTAAAACTGGTTTTAATGAAAACTAAACTGGTTTAAAATGAAAATGACCTCTTAAAACTGGTTTTAATGAAACTGACCTCTTAAAACTGGTTTTAATGAAAAACTCTTAAAACTTTTAATGAAACTGACCTCTTAAAACTGGTTTAATGAAACTGACCTCTTAAAACTGGTTTTAATGAAACGGGACTTTAAAACTGGTTTAATGAAACTGACCTCTTAAAACTGGTTTTTAATGAAACTGACCTCTTAAAACTGGTTTTTAATGAAACTGACCTCTCTTAAAACTGGTTTTAATGAAACTGACCTCTTAAAACTGGTTTTAATGAAACTGACCTCTTAAAACTGGTTTTAATGAAACTGACCTCTTAAAACTGGTTTTAATGAAACTGACCTCTTAAAACTGGTTTTTAATGAAACTGGACCTCTAAAAAACTGGTTTAATGAAACCTCTTAAAACTGGTTTCCTAAAACTGACTTTAAAATGGTTTTTAATGAAAAAGGACCTCTTAAAACTGGTTTTTGAAACTGACCTCTTAAAACTGGTTTTAAAACTGACCTTCTTAAAACTGGTTTTAATCTTAAAACTGGTTTTTCCTCTTAAAACTGGTTTTAATGAAACTGACCTCTTAAAACTGGTTTTAATGAAACTGACCTCTTAAAACTGGTTTTAATGAAACTGACCTCTTAAAACTGGTTTTAATAAAAAATGAACCTGACCTTAAAACTGGTTTTTAATGAAAACTGACCTCTTAAAACTGGTTTTTAATGAAACTGACCTCTTAAAACTGGTTTTTTGAAATGAAACCTCTTCTAAACTGTTTTAATGAAACTGACCTCTTAAAACTGGTTTTTAATGAAACTTAAAACCTGGTTTTAAAACTGGTTTTAATGAAACTGACCTCTTAAAACTGGTTTTAATGAAAATGACCTTTAAAACTGGTTTAATGAAACTGACCTCTTAAAACTGGTTTTAATGAAACTGACCTCTTAAAACTGGTTTTTAATGAAACTGACCTCTTAAAACTGGTTTTTAATGAAACTGACCTCTTAAAACTGGTTTTAATGAAACTGACCTCTTAAAACTGGTTTTAATGAAACTGACCTCTTAAAACTGGTTTTAATGAAACTGGACCTCTTAAAACTGGTTTTAATGAAACTGACCTCTTAAAAACTGGTTTTTAATGAACTGACCTCTTAAAACTGGTTTTTTTAATGAAACTGACCTCTTAAAACTGGTTTTAATGAAACTGACCTCTAAAACTGGTTTTAATGAAACTGACCTCTTAAAACTGGTTTTAATGAAACTGACCTCTTAAAACTGGTTTTAATGAAACTGACCTCTTAAACTGGTTTTTAATGAAACTGACCTCTTAAAACTGGTTTTTAATGAAAAGGACCTCTTAAAAACTGGTTTTAATGAAACTGACCTCTTAAAACTGGTTTTAATGAAACTGACCTCTTAAACTGGTTTTAATGAAACTGACCTCTTAAAACTGGTTTTTAATGAAACTGACCTCTTAAAACTGGTTTTAATGAAACTGACCTCTTAAAACTGGTTTTTAATGAAAACTGACCTCTTAAAACTGGTTTTAATGAAACTGGCTCTTAAAACTGGTTTTAATGAAACTGACCTCTTAAAACTGGTTTTTTAATGAAACTGACTTCTTAAACTGGTTTAATGAAACTGACCTCTTAAAACTGGTTTTAATGAAAACTGACCTCTTAAAACTGGTTTTAATGAAACTGACCTCTTTTAATGACCTCTTAAAACTGGGCTTCTAAACTGGTTTAATGAAACTGACCTCTTAAAACTGGTTTTAATGAAAAGGACCTCTTAAAACTGGTTTTAATGAAACTGGCTTCTTAAAACTGGTTTAATGAAAACTGAACCTAAAAAAACTGGTTTTAATGAAACTGGACCTTCTAAACTGGTTTTGAAAATCTTAAAACTGGTTTAATGAAACTGGACCTCTTAAACTGGTTTTAATGAAACTGACCTCTTAAAACTGGTTTAATGAAACTGACCTCTTAAAACTGGTTTTTAATGAAACTGGCTTCTTAAAACTGGTTTTTAATGAAACTGACCTCTTAAAAACTGGTTTTTAATGAAACTGACCTCTTAAAACTGGTTTTTAATAAAACTGACTTCTTAAAACTGGTTTTAAACTGGTTTTAAACTGGTTTAATGAAACTGACCTCTTAAAACTGGTTTTAATGAAACTGGCTTCTAAAACTGGTTTAATGAAACTGACCTCTTAAAACTGGTTTTAATGAAACTGACCTCTTAAAACTGGTTTTTTAATGAAATGAAACTGGTTTAATGAAACTGACCTCTTAAAACTGGTTTTTAATGAAACTGGCTTCCTAAACTGGTTTAATGAAACTGACCTCTTAAAACTGGTTTTAATGAAAAGGACCTCTTAAAACGGGTTTTTAATGAAACTGGCTTCTAAAACTGGTTTTAATGAAACTGACCTCTTAAAACTGGTTTTAATGAAAAAGGACTTCTTAAAACTGGTTTTAATGAAACTGACCTTCCTAAACTGGTTTTTAATGAAACTGACCTCTTAAAACTGGTTTTAATGAAACTGACCTCTTAAAACTGGTTTTAATGAAACTGACCTCTTAAAACTGGTTTTAATGAAACTGACCTCTTAAAACTCGTTTTAATGAAACAGTCTTACGAAACTGGTTTTAATGAAACTGACCTCTTAAAACTGGTTTAATGAAACTGGTTTCTTAAAACTGGTTTAATGAAACTGACCTCTTAAAACTGGTTTTAATGAAAAAGGACCTCTTAAAACTGGTTTTAATGAAACTGACCTTCCTAAAACTGGTTTTAATGAAACTGACCTCTTAAAACTGTTTTTAATGAAAACTAAACTGTTTTAATGAAACTGACCTCTGGTTTTAATGAAAATGAAAACTGGTTTTAATGAAACTGGCTTCTAAACTGGTTTAATGAAACTGACCTCTTAAAACTGGTTTTAATGAAAAGACCTCTTAAAACTGGTTTTTAATGAAACTGGCTTCTTAAAACTGGTTTAATGAAAATGACCTCTTAAAACTGGTTTTAATGAAACTGGCTTCTTAAAACTGGTTTTTAATGAAACTGACCTCTTAAAACTGTTTTAATGAAACTGACCTCTTAAAACTGGTTTTAATTCTTAAAACTGGTTTAATGAAAACCTCTAAAACTGGTTTTTCTTAAAACTGTTTTTGAAACTGACCTCTTAAAACTGGTTTTAATGAAACTGGCTTCTAAACTGGTTTTAATGAAACTGACCTCTTAAAACTGGTTTTAATGAAACTGGACCTCTTAAAACTGGTTTTAATGAAAACTGACCTCTTAAAACTGGTTTTAATGAAAACCTCTTAAAACTGGTTTTAATGAAACTGACCTCTTAAAACTGGTTTTAATGAAACTGACCTCTTAAAACTGGTTTTTAATGAAACTGACCTCTTAAAACTGGTTTTAATGAAACTGGTTTTAATGAAACTGACCTCTTAAAACTGGTTTTTTAATGAAAAGGACCTCTTAAAACTGGTTTTTAATGAAACTGGCTTCTAAACTGTTTTTAATGAAACTGACCTCTTAAAACTGTTTTTAATGAAACTGACCTCTTAAAACTGTTTTTAATGAAACTGACCTCTTAAAACTGGTTTAATGAAACTGACCTCTTAAAACTGGTTTTAATAAAACTGGACCTTTAAACTGGTTTTAAAAACTGACCTCTTAAAACTGGTTTTTTAATGAAACTGACCTCTTAAAACTGGTTTTAATGAAACTGACCTCTTAAAACTGGTTTTTATGAAAAGGACCTCTTAAAACTGGTTTTAATGAAACTGGCTTCCTAAAACTGGTTTTTAATGAAACTGACCTCTTAAAACTGGTTTTTATGAAAAAGGACCTCTTAAAACTGGTTTTAATGAAACTGACCTCTTAAAACTGGTTTTAATAAAAAACTCTTAAACCTTTTAAAAACTGGTTTTAATGAAAAGGACCTCTTAAAACTGGTTTTAATGAAACTGACTTCTAAAACTGGTTTAATGAAAACCTCTTAAAACTGGTTTTAATGAAAAGGACCTCTTAAAAACTGGTTTTAATGAAACTGACTTCTTAAAACTGGTTTAATGAAAACTGACCTCTTAAAACTGGGTTTTTAATGAAACTGGCTTCTAAACTGGTTTTAATGAAACTGACCTCTTAAAACTGGTTTTAATGAAACTGGGCTAAAACTGGTTTAAAACTCTTAAAACTTTTTAATGAAATGGACCTCTTAAAACTGGTTTTTAATGAAACTGACCTCTTAAAACTGGTTTTAATGAAACTGACCTCTTAAAACTGGTTTTAATGAAACTGACCTCTTAAAACTGGTTTTTAATGAAACTGACCTCTTAAAACTGGTTTTAATGAAACTGACCTCTTAAAACTGGTTTTTTTAATGAAACTGACCTCTTAAAACTGGTTTTAATGAAACTGACCTCTTAAACTGGTTTTAATGAAACTGACCTCTTAAAACTGGTTTTAATGAAACTGACCTCTTAAAACTGGTTTTAATGAAAGGACCTCTTAAAACTGGTTTTAATGAAACTGACCTCTTAAAACTGGTTTTAATGAAACTGACCTCTTAAAACTGGTTTTAATGAAAATGACCTCTTAAAACTGGTTTAATAAAACTGACCTCTTAAAACTGGTTTAATGAAAATGACCTCTTAAAACTGGTTTTAATGAAACTGGCTTCCTAAACTGGTTTTTTAATAAAACTGGTTTTAATGACCTCTTAAAACTGGTTTTAATGAAACTGACCTCTTAAAACTGGTTTTAATAATAAAACTGGTTTTAATGAAACTGACCTCTTAAAACTGGTTTAATGAAACTGACCTCTTAAAACTGGTTTTAATGAAAAAAGGAACTCTAAAAACTGGTTTTAATGAAACTGACTTCCTAAAACTGGTTTTAATGAAACTGACCTCTTAAAACTGGTTTTTAATGAAACTGGACCTCTTAAAACTGGTTTAATGAAACTGACCTCTTAAAACTGGTTTTAATGAAACTGACCTCTTAAAACTGGTTTTAATGAAACTGACCTCTTAAAACTGGTTTTAATGAAACTGACCTCTTAAAACTGGTTTTGAAACTGACCTCTTAAAACTGGTTTAATGGGCCTCTTAAAACTGGTTTTTAAAACTGGTTTTTAATGAAACTGGCTTCTAAAACTGGTTTTAATGAAACTGACCTCTTAAAACTGGTTTTAATGAAACTGACCTCTTAAAACTGGTTTTAATGAAACGGGCTTCTAAACTGGTTTAATAAAACTGGTTTTAAAACTGGAAATGACCTCTTAAAACTGGTTTTTTTTAATTAAAACTGGTTTTAATGAAACTCTCTAAACTGGTTTAATGAAACTGACCTCTTAAAACTGGTTTTAATGAAACTGACCTCTTAAAACTGGTTTTAATGAAACTGACCTCTTAAAACTGGTTTTAATGAAACTGACCTCTTAAAACTGGTTTTAATGAAACTGACCTCTTAAAACTGGTTTTTAATGAAACTGACCTCTTAAAACTGGTTTTAATGAAAACTGACCTCTTAAAAACTGGTTTTAATGAAACTGACCTCTTAAAACTGGTTTTAATGAAACTGACTTCTTAAAACTGGTTTTAATGAAACTGACCTTAAAAAACTGAAACTGACCTTTTAATGAAATGAACCTCTTAAAACTGGTTTTAATGACCTCTTAAAAAATGAACCTCTTAAAACTGGTTTTTAATGAAACTGACTTCCTAAAACTGGTTTAATGAAACTGACCTCTTAAAAACTGGTTTTAATGAAATCTTAAAACTGGTTTTAATGAAACTGACCTCTTAAAACTGGTTTTTAATGAAACTGACCTCTTAAAACTGGTTTTAATGAAACTGACCTCTTAAAACTGGTTTTAATGAAACTGACCTCTTAAAACTGGTTTTAATGAAACTGACCTCTAAAACTGGTTTTAATGAAACTGACCTCTTAAAACTGGTTTAATGAAAAACTAAACTGGTTTTAAAACTGGTTTTAAAAACTGGTTTTACCTCTTAAAACTGGTTTTAATGAAACTGACCTCTTAAAACTGGTTTTTAATGAAACTGGCCTTAAAAAAACTGGTTTTAATGAAACTGACCTCTTAAAACTGGTTTTAATGAAAAGGACCTCTTAAAACTGGTTTTAATGAAACTGACCTCTTAAAACTGGTTTTTTAATGAAACTGACCTCTTAAAACTGGTTTTAATGAAACTGACCTCTTAAAACTGGTTTTTAATGAAACGGACTTCCTAAACTGGTTTTTAATGAAACTGACCTCTTAAAACTGGTTTTTAATGAAACTGACCTCTTAAAACTGGTTTTAATAAAACTGGTTTTAAATGGTTTTTTAATGAAACTGACCTCTAAAAACTGGTTTTAATGAAAAAGGACCTCTTAAAACTGGTTTTAATGAAACTGGGCTTCCTAAACTGGTTTTAATGAAACTGACCTCTTAAAACTGGTTTTAATGAAACTGACCTCTTAAAACTGGTTTTTAAAAACTGGTTTTAAACTGGTTTAATAAAAACTGACCTCTTAAAACTGGTTTTTAATTTAAACTGGTTTTAATGAAACTGACCTCTTAAAACTGGTTTTTAATGAAACTGACCTCTTAAAACTGGTTTTTTAATGAAACTGGTTTTAATTCTAAAACTGGTTTTAATGAAACTGACCTCTTAAAACTGGTTTTAATGAAACTGACCTCTTAAAACTGGGTTTTAATGAAACTGACCTCTTAAAACTGGTTTTAATGAAACTGGCTTCTAAAACTGGTTTAATGAAACTGACTCTTAAAACTGGTTTTAATGAAACTGACCTCTTAAAACTGTTTTTTAATGAAACTGACTTTTAAAACTGGTTTTAATGAAAATGACCTCTTAAAACTGGTTTTAATGAAACTGGCTTCTAAACTGGTTTTAATGAAACTGACCTCTTAAAACTGGTTTTAATGAAACTGACTTCTTAAAACTGGTTTTAATTTGACCTCTTAAAAAAACTGGTTTTAATGAAACTGACTTCTTAAAACTGGTTTTAATGAAACTGACCTCTTAAAACTGGTTTTAATGAAACTGACCTCTTAAAACTGGTTTTAATGAAACTGACCTCTTAAAAACTGTTTTTAATGAAACTGACCTCTTAAAACTGGTTTTAATGAAACTGACCTCTTAAAACTGGTTTTTGAAACTGACCTCTTAAAACTGGTTTTAATGAAACTGACCTCTTAAAACTGGTTTTAATGAAACTGACCTCTTAAAACTGGTTTTAATGAAACTGACCTCTTAAAACTGGTTTTAATGAAACTGACCTCTTAAAACTGGTTTTAATGAAAAGGACCTCTTAAAACTGGTTTTAATGAAACTGACTCTTAAAACTGGTTTTAATGAAACTGACCTCTTAAAACTGTTTTAAACCTCTTAAAACTGTTTTTAATGAAACTGACCTCTTAAAACTGGTTTTAATGAAAACTGGCTTAAAACTTTTAATGAAAACTGACCTCTTAAAACTGGTTTAATGAAAACCTCTTAAAACTGGTTTTAATGAAACTGACCTCTTAAAACTGGTTTTTAATGAAACTGACCTCTTAAAACTGGTTTTAATACCTCTTAAAACTGGTTTTAATGAAACTGACTTTTAAAACTGGTTTTAATGAAAACTGACCTCTTAAAACTGGTTTTAATAATGAAACTGGTTTTTAATGAAAAAACCTCTTTTAATGGTTTTAAACTGACCTCTTAAAACTGGTTTTTGAAACTGACCTCTTAAAACTGGTTTTAATGAAACTGACCTCTTAAAACTGGTTTTAATGAAACTGACCTGGCTTTAAAACTGGTTTTAATGAAACTGACCTCTTAAAACTGGTTTTAATGAAACTGACCTCTTAAAACTGTTTTAAAAACTGACCTCTTAAAACTGGTTTTTAATGAAACTCTCTTAAAACTGGTTTTAATGAAACTGACCTCTTAAAACTGGTTTTAATAACTGGCTTCCTAAACTGGTTTAATGAAACTGACCTCTTAAAACTGGTTTTAATGAAACTGACCTCTTAAACTGGTTTTAATGAAAACTGACCTCTTAAAACTGGTTTTTAATGAAACTGACCTCTTAAAACTGGTTTTTTAAAAAAACTGACCTCTTAAAACTGGTTTTTAATGAAACTGACCTCTTAAAACTGGTTTTAAT
Source organism: Gymnothorax javanicus (assembly GCA_029692085.1). Classification (NCBI taxonomy): domain Eukaryota; kingdom Metazoa; phylum Chordata; class Actinopteri; order Anguilliformes; family Muraenidae; genus Gymnothorax; species Gymnothorax javanicus. The sequence continues at coordinate 87,564,159 of CM056195.1, forward strand.
GAAACTGACCTCTTAAAACTGGTTTTAATGAAACTGACCTCTTAAAACTGGTTTTAATGAAACTGACCTCTTAAAACTGGTTTTAATGAAACTGACCTCTTAAAACTGGTTTAATGAAACTGACCTCTTAAAACTGGTTTTAATGAAACTGACCTCTTAAACTGGTTTTAAATGACCTCTTAAAACTGGTTTAATTAAAACTTAAAACTGGTTTTAATGAAACTGACCTCTTAAAACTGGTTTTAATGAAACTGACCTCTTAAAACTGGTTTTAATGAAACTGACCTCTTAAAACTGGTTTTAATGAAACTGACCTCTTAAAACTGGTTTTTAATAAAATTAAACTTTTTTTAAACTGGTTTTAATAAAACTGGTTTAATGAAAACTGACCTCTTAAAACTGGTTTTTTAAAACAGGACCTCTTAAAACTGTTTTTAATGAAACTGACCTTTAAAACTGGTTTAATGAAACTGACCTCTTAAAACTGGTTTTAATGAAACTGACCTCTTAAAACTGGTTTTAATGAAACTGGCTTCTAAAACTGGTTTAAAACTGGTTTTAATGAAACTGACCTCTTAAAACTGGTTTTTTAATGAAACTGACCTCTAAACTGGTTTTAATGAAACTGACCTCTTAAAACTGGTTTTTAATGAAACTGACCTCTTAAAACTGGTTTAATGAAACTGACCTCTTAAAACTGGTTTTTAATAAAACTGGTTTTTGAAAAACTAAAACTGGTTTTGAAATGGAAACTTCTAAAACTGGTTTTAAAAACTGGTTTTTTAATAAACTGGAAATGAAACTGACCTCTTAAAACTGGTTTTAAACTAAACTGGTTTAATGAAACTGACCTCTTAAAACTGGTTTTAATGAAAACTGAACCTCTTCTTAAAACTGGTTTTAATGAAACTGACTTCTAAAACTGGTTTTAAAAACTGACCTCTTAAAACTGTTTTAATGAAAAGGACCTCTTAAAACTGGTTTTAATGAAACTGACCTCTTAAAACTGGTTTTTAATGAAACTGACCTCTTAAAACTGGTTTTAATGAAAACTGACCTCTTAAAACTGGTTTTAATGAAACTGACCTCTTAAAACTGGTTTAATGAAACTGACCTCTTAAAACTGGTTTTTAATGAAACTGACCTCTTAAAACTGGTTTTAATGAAACTGACCTCTTAAAACTGGTTTAAAAACTGGTTTAAAATGAAAATGACCTCTTAAAACTGGTTTAATGAAACTGACCTCTTAAAACTGTTTTTAATGAAACTGGCTTCCTAAACTGGTTTAATGAAACTGACCTCTTAAAACTGGTTTTTAATGAAACTGACCTCTTAAAACTGGTTTTTTTTTAATGAAACGGGCTTCTAAACTGGTTTAATGAAACTGACCTCTTAAAACTGGTTTTAAATGAAACTGACTTCCTAAAACTGGTTTTAATGAAACTGACCTCTTAAAACTGGTTTTAATGAAACTGACCTCTTAAAACTGGTTTTAATGAAACTGACCTCTTAAAACTGGTTTTTAATGAAACTGACCTCTTAAAACTGGTTTTAATGAAACTGACCTCTTAAAACTGGTTTTAATGAAACTGACCTCTTAAAACTGGTTTTAATGAAACTGACCTTCTTAAAACTGGTTTTTTTAATGAAACTGGCCTCTAAAACTGGTTTTAAAACTGGTTTTTAAAACTGGAAATGAACCTCTTAAAACTGGTTTAATGAAACTGACCTCTTAAAACTGGTTTTAATGAAACTGACCTCTAAACTGGTTTAATGGTTCTTAAAACTGGTTTTAATGAAACTGGACCTCTTAAAACTGGTTTTAATGAAACTGACCTCTTAAAACTGGTTTTAATGAAAACTGACCTCTTAAAACTGGTTTTAATGAAAACTGACCTCTTAAAACTGGTTTTAATGAAACTGACCTCTTAAAACTGGTTTAATTTTAATGAAACTGACCTCTTAAAACTGGTTTTTAATGAAACTGACCTCTTAAAACTGGTTTTAATGAAAATAAAACTGGTTTTAATGAAAAACTGACCTCTTAAAACTGGTTTTAATGAAACTGGCTTCTTAAAACTGGTTTAATGAAACTGACCTCTTAAAACTGGTTTTAATGAAACTGACCTCTTAAAACTGGTTTTTAATGAAACTGGGCTTCTTAAAACTGGTTTAAATGAAACTGACCTCTTAAAACTGGTTTTAATGAAACTGACCTCTTAAAACTGGTTTAATGAAACTGACCTCTTAAAACTGGTTTTAATGAAACTGACCTCTTAAACTGGTTTAATGAAACTGACCTCTTAAAACTGGTTTTTGAAATCTTAAAAGGACCTCTTAAAACTGGTTTTAATGAAACTGACCTCTTAAAACTGGTTTTAATGAAACTGACCTCTTAAAACTGGTTTTAATGAAAACTGACCTCTTAAAACTGGTTTTAATGAAACTGGCTTCCTAAAACTGGTTTTTAATGAAACTGACCTCTTAAAACTGGTTTTAATGAAAACTGACCTCTTAAAACTGGTTTTTATGAAAACTGGCTTCCTAAACTGGTTTAATGAAACTGACCTCTTAAAACTGGTTTTAATGAAACTGACTTCTAAAACTGTTTTAATGAAACTGACCTCTTAAAACTGGTTTTAATGAAAACTGACCTCTTAAAACTGTTTTTAATGAAACTGGCTTCTAAACTGGTTTTAATGAAACTGACCTCTTAAAACTGGTTTTAATGAAACTGGTTTTCTAAACTGGTTTTAATGAAACTGACCTCTTAAAACTGGTTTTAATGAAACTGACCTCTTAAAACTGGTTTTAATGAAAACTGACCTCCTAAACTGGTTTAATGAAACTGACCTCTTAAAACTGGTTTTAATGAAACTGACCTCTTAAAACTGGTTTTAATGAAACTGGCTTCTAAACTGGTTTAATGAAACTGACCTCTTAAAACTGGTTTTAATGAAATGACCTCTTAAAACTGGTTTTAATGAAAAATGGCTTCTAAACTGGTTTAATGAAACTGACCTCTTAAAACTGGTTTTAATGAAACTGACCTCTTAAAACTGGTTTTTAATGAAACTGGCTTCTAAAACTGGTTTTAATGAAAAACTGACCTCTTAAAACTTTTTTAATGAAACTGGCTTCCTAAACTGGTTTAATGAAACTGACCTCTGGTTTTAAAACTGGTTTTAATGAAACTGACCTCTTAAAACTGGTTTTAATGAAACTGACCTCTTAAAACTGGTTTTTTTAATGAAACTGACCTCTTAAAACTGGTTTTTAATGAAACTGACCTCTTAAAACTGGTTTTAATGAAACTGACTTCTTAAAACTGGTTTTAATGAAACTGACCTCTTAAAACTGGTTTTAATGAAACTGACCTCTTAAAACTGGTTTTTAATGAAACTGGCTTCCTAAAACTGGTTTAATGAAACTGACCTCTTAAAACTGGTTTTAATGAAACTGACCTTTAAAACTGGTTTTTAATGAAACTGACCTCTTAAAACTGGTTTTAATGAAACTGGTTTTCTTAAAACTTCTTAAAACTTTTAATGAAACTGACCTCTTAAAACTGGTTTTAATGAAACTGACCTCTTAAAACTGGTTTTAATGAAACTGACTTCTAAAACTGGTTTTAATGAAACTGACCTCTTAAAACTGGTTTTTAATGAAAAAGGACCTCTTAAAACTGGTTTTAATGAAACTGGCCTCTTAAAACTGGTTTTAATGAAACTGACCTCTTAAAACTGGTTTTTAATGAAACTGACCTCTTAAAACTGGTTTTAATGAAAACTGACCTCTTAAAACTGTTTTTAATGAAACTGACCTCTTAAAACTGGTTTTTAATGAAACTGACCTCTTAAAACTGGTTTTTAATGAAACTGACTTCTTAAAACTGGTTTAATTAAAATGAAAAGGACCTCTTAAAACTGGTTTTTAATGAAACTGACCTTCTAAACTGGTTTTAATGAAACTGACCTCTTAAAACTGGTTTTAATGAAACTGACTTCTAAAACTGGTTTAATGAAACTGACCTCTTAAAACTGGTTTTAATGAAAACTGACCTCTTAAAACTGGTTTTTAATGAAACTGACCTCTTAAAACTGGTTTTTAATGAAACGGGACCTCTTAAAACTGGTTTTAATGAAACTGACCTCTTAAAACTGGTTTTTAATGAAAAGGACCTCTTAAAAACTGGTTTTAATGAAACTGACCTCTTAAAACTGGTTTTAATGAAACTGACCTCTTAAAACTGGTTTTAATGAAACTGGCCTCTAAAACTGGTTTAATGAAAACTGACCTCTTAAAACTGGTTTTAATGAAACTGGACCTCTTAAAACTGGTTTTTTTAATGAAACTGACCTCTTAAAACTGGTTTTAATGAAACTGACCTCTTAAAACTGGTTTTAATGAAACTGGACCTCTTAAAACTGGTTTAATGAAACTGACCTCTTAAAACTGGTTTTAATGAAACTGACCTCTTAAAACTGGTTTTAATGAAACTGACCTCTTAAAACTGGTTTTAATGCTTCTAAACTGGTTTAATGAAACCTCTTAAAACTGGTTTTTAATGAAACTGGCTTCCTAAACTGGTTTTAATGAAACTGACCTCTTAAAACTGGTTTTTAATGAAAAGGACCTCTTAAAACTGGTTTTTAATGAAACGGGCTTCCTAAACTGGTTTTAATGAAACTGACCTCTTAAAACTGGTTTTAATGAAACTGGCTTCTAAACTGGTTTTTTAATGAAACTGACCTCTTAAAACTGGTTTTAATGAAACTGACCTCTTAAAACTGGTTTTTAATGAAACTGGCTTCTAAAACTGGTTTTAATGAAACTGACCTCTTAAAACTGGTTTTAATGAAACTGGACCTCTTAAAACTGGTTTTAATGAAACTGACCTCTTAAAACTGGTTTTTAATGAAACTGACCTCTTAAAACTGGTTTTAATGAAACTGACCTCTTAAAACTGGTTTTAATGAAACTGACCTTTAAAACTGGTTTAATGAAACTGACCTCTTAAAACTGGTTTTAATGAAACTGACCTCTTAAAACTGGTTTTAATGAAACTGACCTCTTAAAACTGGTTTTAATGAAAAGGACCTCTTAAAACTGGTTTTTAATGAAACTGGCTTCTTAAAACTGGTTTTTTAATGAAACTGACCTCTTAAAACTGGTTTTAATGAAACTGGCTTCCTAAACTGGTTTTAATGAAACTGACCTCTTAAAACTGGTTTTTAATGAAAAGGACCTCTTAAAACTGGTTTTAATGAAACTGACTTCTAAAACTGGTTTAATGAAACTGACCTCTTAAAACTGGTTTTATTGAAAAGGACCTCTTAAAACTGGTTTTAATGAAAAGGACCTCTTAAAACTGGTTTTAATGAAACTGACCTCTTAAAACTGGTTTTTAATGAAACTGACCTCTTAAAACTGGTTTTAATGAAACTGACCTCTTAAAACTGGTTTTTTTAATGAAACTGACCTCTTAAAACTGTTTTTAATGAAACTGACCTCTTAAAACTGGTTTTAATGAAACTGACCTCTTAAAACTGGTTTTAATGAAACTGACCTCTTAAAACTGGTTTTAATTAAAACTGGTTTTAATTAAAACTTAAAACTGGTTTTAATGAAACTGGACCTCTTAAAACTGGTTTTTTTAATGAAACTGACCTCTTAAACTGGTTTTTAATGAAAATGACTTCTTAAAACTGGTTTTAATGAAACTGACCTCTTAAAACTGGTTTTAATGAAACTGACCTCTTAAAACTGGTTTTAATGAAACTGGCCTCTAAAACTGGTTTTAATGAAACTGACCTCTTAAAACTGGTTTTTTTAAATGGAAAATGAAACTGACCTCTTAAAACTGGTTTTTAATGAAACTGGCTTCTAAACTGGTTTAATGAAACTGACCTCTTAAAACTGGTTTTAATGAAACTGACCTCTTAAAACTGGTTTTTTTAATGACCTCTTAAAACTGGCTTCTAAACTGGTTTAATGAAACTGACCTCTTAAAACTGGTTTTTAATGAAACTGACCTCTTAAAACTGGTTTAATGAAACTGACCTCTTAAAACTGGTTTTAATGAAACTGACCTCTTAAAACTGGTTTTAATGAAACTGGCTTCCTAAACTGGTTTAATGAAACTGACCTCTTAAAACTGGTTTTAATGAAACTGGACCTCTTAAAACTGGTTTTTTAATGACTTCTAAACTGGTTTTTTGACCTCTGACCTCTTAAAACTGGTTTTAATGAAACTGACCTCTTAAAACTGGTTTTAATGAAACTGACTTCCTAAAACTGGTTTAATGAAACTGACCTCTTAAAACTGGTTTTTAATGAAACTGACCTCTTAAAACTGGTTTTAATGAAACTGACCTCTTAAAACTGGTTTTTAATGAAACTGACCTCTTAAAACTGGTTTTAATGAAACTGACCTCTTAAAACTGGTTTTAATGAAACTGACCTCTTAAAACTGGTTTTTAATGAAACTGACCTCTTAAAACTGGTTTTAATGAAACTGACCTCTTAAAACTGGTTTTTAATGAAACTGACCTCTTAAAACTGGTTTTAATGAAACTGGACTTCTAAACTGGTTTAATGAAACTGACCTCTTAAAACTGGTTTTAATGAAAACTGACCTCTTAAAACTGACCTCTTAAAACTGGTTTTTAATGAAACTGACCTCTTAAAAAACTGGTGGCTTCTAAACTGGTTTAATAATGAACTGGACTTAAAACTGGTTTAATGAAAAAACTGGTTTTAATGAAAAGGACCTCCTAAAACTGGTTTTTAATGAAACTGACCTCTTAAAACTGGTTTTAAATAAAACTGACCTCCTAAACTGGTTTAAATGAAACTGACCTTCTTAAAACTGGTTTTTAAT